>KV423974.1:0-172110 GCA_001632435.1 Calocera cornea HHB12733
AGGGGGAGGAGGAGGGGGGGGAGGTGGAGGAAGCCATGCATTGCCAATGTCGCCAACCCATGGTTCAGAAGGAGGTGGTTTAGAACTGGCTCGTTTGAGCGCTTCTAGGCGACGCTGTGCGCTGGAGAGTATACGTCTCATACGCGGAGGGAGTAAATGCAAGGTGCATGTAGAAGTGGGTGGTGTGCTTGATGGGATCTCATCGTAGTCGGGCAGGATAACATTGGGATAGACGAGGTGGGAGTATCATGATGATAGAGGCGCTCATGGGTGGTGGGATGCGCGTCGGCTTTAACGAGCCTTTAGTGGCTCCGTAAGGGCCGGAGATTGAATATGACTTACTGGAGTACCTGCGGAGGCAAACCACTGCATCCGTCGGATGGAATGAAGCTGGGACTTCAGGCTTGCCGTAGGCATCGGGCCCATGATAATAGGGATCCCGTGCCTCGCGTTTCCCGATCCCCGGCTGCGGTATCCAAACTCAGCACGTTTTTGGCCGTGTTCTCTCGCCGCAAACAACGAGTCATGATTGGCCATCCTTCTGGAAATCCCACTCAACTCGCTCAAAAGCAGAGCTTGTACATGCACCACTTGATAGTGCCACGAGGGACAAGAAGAGGGCACTTGAAAGAAGCCCCAAAGCCCCGCCTCCGGCTTTGCGGCTAAGCTCACACTGCTTCAAGGCGGATCTGTCTTTCAGATAACCGAGCTGAAGGTTTGTCCAGCAATGCCCATGCGGATATGTTGCCTGAAGGCAAAGCTAGCTCCGATCCCGTGGAGAAGGTGACCTTATCCCGGGAGGGGGTGCGCAGAGGGAAGCGCAATGGAGCTTCGGTACGTGTTCATCGCTGCCTCTTACCCGGCTAACGTGGAAGCATTTTGTGTTCAGGATGAGCAGAGAGCAATTGACGATGTTAGATTCCAGTCTGCAGCCCAAATGGCGTCGTTGATATGCCAGCCAAGGATTTTCCTCCAACACGCATCAGCGCTTAAACCGAGCAGCCAGGTGCACGGCTATGTTTGACAGGAGCCCAACCCAGATTTTTATCCGTCTTCTGAGGAGAAATAAGAAACAATGAAGGACCAGAAACGCAACAAAAGCTAAACAGCATCGTCCCCAGCTTTGCGCTGACTCTTGCGGAACCAATATATGTGGTTGTTGGCGACATGTGCTTCTCCGGCTCTTTCGCGATGCGCGCCACAATATACAGACTGCAGACACCTATTCTGAGAGGCTGGTGGAGAGGAGCCACAACTGTACAGGAGTGGGGCACATGTGACAGACACTTGCCACAATCCACCAGAGGGAGGATTTGCTTGAAGGATGGCCCCTGAGCTCTCTGTCGTTCTCTCATCACTTCGACCGCCAGCGAGGAGACAGAGAGCTGCGTGCACAGTGCGAACAGCAATCATTGATGGCACATCCATTTGCTCCTCGTCGGTCGAGGAGCCCATCACCAGGATCGCAACAAAGGGCATCTGATGGCGACGACATTCAAAGCGAGCAGTGCGTCCATCACAGGTGCTTCCAGACACCAGGGCTGACGGTCCCCCTTAGCAGGCAGACTGCCAACATGCCATTCAATACCCCGACTAGCAATGTCTTTCTGCCATCTATCGATGCCCTTCTACCTCGCGACACTGGCTCGTCTGATACCACTTCATTTCTGCGCAGTTGGCCGGACACAACAGCTTCCAATCGTATCTCCACATGGGAGGCCACAGCAAGTGACCTATATGCCCCTGTCCACGAATTTACCAGTCCTCGGCAACACTACATCACTCTGCCAACCCTTCCCCCTCTGCCACAGGGCGGTGTTCCGGAACATCTCAAGTGCAACAATTGGTAACTCCACGTCTAAGTTGAACGACCTGTATTCCATGCCAACCTTGTTCACGTAGCTTTATACGTGGATGGAGTTGTGATGGCTACGAGCCCTGCTGGGCATGCACGACAACAAGAGTACTCTGCACGTATGACGGCATTGAGCGACTGGGCCTGATGGCCTTTCACGACGCAATGTATGAATCGGCGCCGTCAAGCACCCCAGCTGGCTATCGGGTTCCCAGTCCAACAGATGAATCGAATTCCACGCCCATATCGCCTGGCCTCTCTCAGCATTACCTTCAGCTGGCGACAGGCTCCAGATCCATCTACAGCAGTCAGCGCGAGGATGTACCTGATTCCTCAGCATACGAAGCCACCGCACCATCCACCGGTGACTCGACTAGAGGGACAGTCACTAATCCCTCTCACCTCGCGTGTAGCCGATGTGGAGCCACGAGCATCAACGGAATTTGGCACCGCGACAGGAAGACTACGCGCATGTGCCCGGACTGTGTTCATCGTGCTCGTCGACCGGAACCTCGCCTGGAGAAATATCGCGAAGGTGGGCCTTGTGAGATTTGCGGGGCCACCCGATCGCCGGTGTTCAGAAGAGGGCCAAACAAGCAGCTCTTGTGTAATGCGTGCGGCTTACGCACGAAAGCCAATGCTGCTAAGGGCGAAAGTGCGGGAGACTCGATAAAGAAGAAAAAACACGCCAAGAAAGGCAGAAAGAAAGACGATCACTGACGGAGAGGAGGAGGGTCGACGGTGGTTCGTGTCATGATCGTATCTCAGTATCCTTCTTTGTCGCGCGTCATTCGAAGTAGTCACTCTGACCATAGACTGCCCATGTAATGACACAGTTATGCCATGACTCGGATTGGATGCACACTTGACCAACGCAAAGGACAATGTCAACCTCGGTCGCCGGCAAACACAGCACCTTGGGCAAGGATACTAAGGCCAATGCTATTATGCTGGGCATCTGTGCGACGTTGTTACGCTGTCTTTCGAACCAAAGTTTCCCACCGCTGGGCCTAAGATGGTCTGGGCCAACTTCTACGACCAGACAGTACAGCTTTGAGTAGCTGGCTCGGCATTTCTACGGTCTCGATTATCGTCACTACATACAGCATATCATCGCGGTATTCGTTTCAGTCCTAAGCCTAGGTGCCCTGTCTTTGCATTACCGTATAAGTGAAAAGCTGAAAAACAACAGAATTTCAGCTATACCGATCCTGATTCTGGCGCAGAGAAAGCATCATTCTGCTGAATATCGTCGCCCGGTCCAGACTGAGGGCTCCCGATGCCACGATTCTTCCGCAGTCTCTCCATATGTTTGAGTCTCAGTCCACAGGCGTTACAGACAAATCGTCCTTCCGAGTCTTTCCGCCATGCTGTGGTTGTCCTAGTGTAGCATATGTTGCATCTTCTGAGAGGTGTCGAATCTCCGGACGACGTCAGAGAAAACGGACCAGTTTGAGAAGATCCGGAAAGGGGCCGTGGCCGCCGGTGGCCTGGGAAGCTTGGGGAACCTCCGGGAGGCCAGCCCACTCCCTGACTCGAAGTAGGAGAGGAAGCCCAGCCAGCGTCCAATAGTCCGGATGGATTGTAGTCCAGTTCCTCCATCTTGACCGATGTGAAAACAGTACTATCCCTTGATGCCGTCGAAGACCCCGGAAGGGAGGAATGATCAATCGGTGACCAGGTACGTCGTTCGTAAGTGCATTCTAACTGACTCTCCCAACACCCTCGACATGGAACACATCCATTGCACGGGCGCCCAGCAGCGATACTATCCCAGATAGGAACAAAATCAGAATCGAAGATCATGTGGAGGGAGCTGGCGCACCAAGTACAGCATTTCACACGACGCGCAACGGCGGGAGCTTCCAAATTAGTACTATGGGATTCCAGTACCCCTGTTTCCACGGTCACCGTAGCAGCGCTCGAAGTGGGTGAAGACGGAGAAGCGTGAGGAGGGCGACTTGGGGTCTGTCGAACGAGGGCAGGTGTCTGATCCATGAAGCCGTATCGGAAGTATGCAGGTGATGCGCTGTGGAGAATGTCAAACGACTTGACGGAGCAAGACAAAGTATAGCGTACATACCAATTGTCGCATTTCATCGCAAACAGAGGCGATGCTTGGTGAAATCTCGGCAAGTTTCCATCTTTCGGCTCCGGTGTAGCTAGGCTGCTGGACATCTCCAGATACCAGGGCGACGGCGACGGCGATACAGGTCTCAGATGCTACTTGCAGTCGCTTTATCTATCCTTCACAATCAAACAGAGGTTTAGGCTCGCGAGCACGGAATGGGGACAAATTGTGTTACACACAAAGCGGGTCTAGTGCGGACATAGTGGCCCACCTCATGATATTTGGCGCCTATACTTCTGGTCTTTGTTGTGATCAATGCGGCTATCTCCGCAGACGTGCTTTGTCTGGATATGGAACCAGTCGTCCAGAGCTGCCTATTGCCGAAGAGTCAGTTGTGATCAACCGGGGCAATGTCTCGACTCCTCCCCAAGTGCTCGTTACCAGAAAGTAGGAAGGTTCAGAATGCCATCACACGCTAGTTAGTCGCAGCGGCGAGCAGGGTTCTCCCGGTGCACGTGTCGCGGAAGATTTCCCTCGGAGTGGGCACGCCTTGTCGGACGCAATCTCGCCGCCGACTGGCTAGTCACAATTGATGGAGCTATACTAAAAAAGATTGATGGATATGCTCGCTAACAGAGAATGCAGAGAATCTTTTCTCTCACGGTTGAACAGACATGATTATGACAAATGAGCAACATTTTCGCCCAACCTGAGGTCTAGGTCCTTGAAACGAGGAATCAGATCAACATCGAACGGTGCCGGTTGCACCGTAATGAAGTTGTCAACGAGACCAAAGCCCTCATGGACCGCTTTCCCTTCAACATTGCGAAACTCAAAGGCCCAGAGAAGGGATGCGAAGGTGATGAAAAGAGAGTTTGCGGCGAGATCGCGGCCCGGACAGATGCGGCGACCATGGCCGAACCCTAGCCAATCATCGTGTGAGTCCGGAGCACCCGACTTGATGCGGCCTTCCCCATCGAGGAAGCGAGATGGATCAAACGTGTTAGCCTCATGGTATAATGCCGGATCTCGAGTTTGGGACCTGCTCCAACTATCAACATATTTTCGGGATGGGTCATGAGTAAGCTAACCATATGTTGTCAATGATCCACGTGCCACGCGGAATCATATAGCCCTCATAAACGAAATCTTCCGACGCTGAATGAGGTACTCCGCTAGGCGCCGCAGGGTGCCAGCGTGCCACTTCCTTGACGATGGCAGATATATATGGGAGTCTGTCCCTATCTTCGAATGTGGGCATTCTGTCGCCAATGATGGCATCCAATTCCGCGTGGGCCTTGAGCATGATTTCGGGATGAAGTAGCAAGGCGAGCACAAAGAAGCGAAGCGATGTTGCAGTCTACGTGGCACTCTAAGTACGGCCGGATAAGGCATATACCTGTAGCAACTTACAGTGTCTTGACCCGCACTGCTGCAGAAGTGCGTCAGTACACTTCATCCGGCAGTTCCCGATGACTCCTCACAAGACGACGCCAGCTGTCCACGCTTTCATAGTCCCACTGATACCGTAATCATCGGACAATTTACCCAAGTTGTTGGATACACATGGTTCACCCAAGGCCTACATTCAGAAGTAAGCTGCGGCGTTCAGCCTCCATCACTGCTTGTGTACTCACCGAAGCATCTTTCGCGCTGCCGTACAAATCGAGAAATATAGTCGTTGATTCCAAGTACCATTCATCGAAGGGCCTGAATGGCTTGGTGAGTGACTGTGACCTCTATCAACTTGATATTACATGCCTTCTCAGCCATGCCAACCTTGAGTACAAGTGTCTCAGCGGAGGGAACATGTCCACCAAAGAGTTCCCAGGAAGCGCGGCCTTGAAGGCATCGGCCGACAACTCCTCAAGACGCTCGCTCGGATCAGGGCCGTTCAACTCGAGAGGTTCTCCCCCATACATCGATCTCCAGACGATCGAGGCGGATGTACGATGAAAATGCTTGACGAGATTGACGTGAGGACATTTCAAGAGGTAGTAAATGGTGATAGCGGCTTCTTGCGCCTGCATCGGGCGAAACCCATTAACGTTCCGCACATTCAGACTGAACAAGTAAACAATGTGAGCGAAACAGAGCCGTCCACCAGGATTTCCTCGTACACTTCATGAATTGCCTTTCGCAGACGACGCCAGCTGGAGAAATGCCATCAGTAATGAAGGAGCCATACAGACCAGGAATGCCTTACGTATCGCCAGCAGGAAGACCAACTACATTTCCCCCTTGAGATAAGAAGTCATTGAGTTTGATCCACGCCGGACGGTTGGAAGAGTATGCCGACAGACGATCCAGTACGTCGCCGGCCACTTTCGCCGAGTTCAGGACCACCACGCGCTGCCCGGCGGCATTGAAGCTGAAGATCGGTCCGTACTGCTTTGACCATTCATGCAGCTTAATGTACATGAAGCTGCTTGGCAGTTGCAGGAGGTTTCCCAGAAGAGGGAGGCCAGGCGGTCCCGGTGGAAGCTTGGCATACCGGTTGGGTCGTAGCAGTAGCACAATCCCCAACAGCAGCGCTATCGGTATAAGGATTGCAGCAGACACCATTGCTTCAGACAGTCGTCGACGAGAACATAGAGCGAGGATGTACCAAGGAAGCCACGAAGAGCTCACTTTGCACACGGTCTGCGACAGTAGTACTCGTGTGAACGAAGTGATCCACAACGTACAATATTCCGTGATAGTCGGTCGGTAGCATCAGCATCGACCGGAGGATCGTCGCCTAGAGCTGGCATATCGATTTTGCGGGACCGCCACATTGGAAATGATCTGCGAGTGCACAGCTTCGCATAGAAGATGACAAGGGCAGGTAACAGGACAACCGGAAGAGGATCACAGATTATTCTTGGACGGCAGTCTTCCGTACGTTTCGCGACTGGACGATGTGTCCAGCTCGTCAAAGTCTGCCCAGGGTGGAGGTGCTCCGTGAAACTCTCGGCTCGGCATGCTAGTGCTTCCATGTCTGCCTCCGCTCGGTCGCCAGCGAAACGTAATGGGAATGTAAAGGAAAGCCGTATCTGCCTCCGCTGATCTGAAGTCCTCGGGCGGCGGCTCACCAGGCACATTTCGAACCAGTGCGCCTTCGCGCCCGCCCCGATATCGAAGGTCGCGGTCGGAGAACTTGCAACTGTTGAACGGCAAGATCCTGAGTAGGTCGACTTGGATACTTCTCACTGCCGAGCCGTTCACAAATGATCGGGTTAGACTACAGAACATCGGATAATAGTCACGCGAACACAAGAGATAACTACAGGTAGGATGTAGTGCTCTAACGGCTGAGGAGACGTGATTAGGCTAAATGAGCCACAGTTTCCCCTAATCTGAGGTCCAAATCTCTGAACCGAGGTACGAGATCGACCTTGAACGGAGCGGGTTGAACCGTGATGAAGTTGTCAACGAGACCAATATCCTCGGGCGCCGCTTCTCCTTTAACAGGACGAAATTCAAAGGCCCAAAGAAGGCAAGCAATGCTGATGAACAAAGAGTTTGCGGCCAGATCGCGCCCAGGACAGATACGACGACCATGGCCGAACCCCAATCCGTCATCGTGTGAATCTGGCGCGGCGGCTTTGATGCAGCCTTCCGCGTCTAGGAAGCGAGATGGATCAAACGTGTCGGCTTCATCGTATAATGCCGGATCTCGAGTTTGGGACCTACTTGGACTATCAAACTGCCTTCGGAAACAACGATGACAAGCGTACCAGATGTTATCAATGATCCATGTGCCGCGCGGAATCACATAGCCCTCGTATACGAAATCTTCTGACGCTGCATGGGGGACTCCTCCAGGTGCCGGAGGGTGCCAGCGTGTCACCTCTTCAGCAATTGCTGTGATATACAGGAGTTTCTCCTTATCCTCGAACGTGGGCATCCTGTCGCCCACAACGACATCCAATTCCGTTTGAGCTTTAAGCATGACTTCCGGATGAAGTAGCATGGCGAGGGCAAAGAAGCGGAGTGCCGTTGCAGTCTATACAGACTTTCTAAGCTCAAAGGCATAACGCAGGCATCCATGGTCTTACCGTGTCTTGGCCCGCACTGCTACAAATGTGTGTCAGTACTACATTTGACCTCTCAGTGTTCGATAATTGCTCACAAAACAACCCCAGACGTCCACGCTTTGCTAGTCTGGCTGATGCCATAGTCTTCGGACAGCTTGTTTAAATTGTTGGATATGCACGGCTCACCCAGAGCCTACATTTGGGAATGAGTCACCCCCTCGGTCCTTGATGGTAGTTTATAGACTGACCCAGGCATCTTTGGCACCGGCATACAAGTCGACGAACATGTTCGTTGATTCTGTAGCGTAGTCGTCCAACGGTCTGAGGAGGCTTGTAAGTGCCAGAGTCTCACATCGATTGGGCGATACCTACTTTCTCAGCCATTTGGAGTTTGCATACAAGTGCCTCAGCGGCGGAAACATGTCCATTAACGAGTTTCCCGGCAACCCAGCCTTGAAAGCTTCGGCCGACATGTCCTGCACACGCTGAGATGGATCTGGACCATCCAAGGACAAAGGGTTTCCCCCATACACGCCTCGCCAGATGATGGAGGCAGACGTTCGATGAAAATGTTTGACGAGGTTCACTTGAGGATATTTTAGTAGGTAGTGAATGGTGATGGCCGCTTCTTCTTCCTGCATTGAACGAAATCCGTTTACATTCCGTACATTGAGACTAAAGGAGTAGAGGGTGAGCACGATGGCACGGTCAACGGGGATGGTCTCTCACACTTCATGAACCGCTTTTCTCAGACGGCGCCATCTACGAGTAGATGATCAGAATGGACAACCATGCAAGGTCGCAAAGCCCTACGTATCGCTAGCAGACATAGTAACGACATTCCCGCCTGCCGACAGGTAGTCATTGAGTTTGTACCACCGCGGACGATTTGAGGAGTAAGCTGACAGGCGATCCAGAACGTCGCCCGCGACTTTGGCCGAGCTGACGACTACCACGCGCTGTCCAGCGGCGTTAAAGCTGAAGATAGGCCCATACTGCTGTGACCATTCGTGCAGCTTGAGATACATGAACGAGGCTGGGAGCTGCAGAACATTGCCGAGAAGAGGAAGGCCGGGAGGTCCAGGGGGAAGCTTGGCGTACCGGTCTGGCTGCAGGAGCAGCACTGTCACGACCAGAAGTGCTACACCGATAAGGATAGCCGTAGAGACCATGATGTGGACAAGTGAGCCGCGTACGAACGAGTGAAAGAGGGTAGGAAGAGGGTATATATGTCGGAGGGCATGCCATATGAAAAGACTACCCCGAACTATTCTCTTCGTAGCAGAGTGTCCTGGCTTTGCATACTTATTTCGGGGAGTGCACAGCTTCCGATCATAGAGGTCAACGACCGGCGACACGAAGTAAAGGCACAGAAAATGACCTGTGCAGTACTGTACAGTATGTACCGCATGGTTCGATGACTGATGGGAGGCTCCGGACGATGACGCGCCGAAACGGCACCACGAGGCACGTAGAACTGTACATAAGTGGCCAAACAGCAGCCAATCTATATTCAAGCTACATTACTTGGACACTTTTAGGCCCCGTAGAAGGCTGCATTGGATTCGGAAGGATTCTCCTCGTTTGGCGCTTAGAGGCTGGACTGCATACATAATCATATGAGAACTCGCACAAGATATGGCTCGAGCGAACGAAGTTGGCAAGTATGAAGCCGCGCTCCGCATGCCTCATTTTCCGAGAGACGGGTGAGAACCGGGAGTGCACAGATTATTAGATCAATTACGCAAGCCCCGAACATTTGCATTAGCCATCCGAGCTCAAGCGGATACCACATCAGCATGACTGAGTAATGAGTGGGTCCAACTTGACACCCAGATCTTTGAAGCGCGGCACCAGCGTAACTTTAAAAGGTGCGGGCTGGACAGTTATGAAGTTGTCGATGAGGCCGACATCATTGGGTGCAACCTCTCCCTTCGCCGGGAGGAATTCGAATGCCCAGAGGAGGGAGGCGAAGGCGATGAAGAGAGTATTTGTAGCGAGATCCCGTCCAGGGCAGACGCGACGACCGTGGCCAAACCCTAACCAATCATCATGCGAATCCGGGGCGCCTGGCTTGAGACGCCCATCCGAGTCCATGAATCGAGACGGGTCGAACTCTTCTGGATTTTCATACACGTCGGGGTCTCGAGTTTGGGACCTATTGCAGCATCAAGCCGGCTTCCAGCGTAGTGCGCGGAATGCGTACCAGATGTTGTCGAGGAGAACCGTGCCGCGAAGAATAACGTAGCCGTTATACTCGAAGTCGTTCGAAGCTGCGTGAGGCACTCCGGCGGGCACGGCCGGGCGCCATCGCGACACTTCCTTTACAATCGCTGATATATATGGAAGTCTGTCCTTGTCCTCGAACGTTGGCATCCTGTCGCCCACAACGGCATCTAAGTCGGCTTGGGCCTTCTGCATGACTTCAGGATGGAGCAGCAGGGCAAGTGAAAGGAACCGGAGAGTTGTGGCCGTCTAAATAGACATTGTGAGCTATGACAAGGATCCAGCGTGTAACCAGCGTACCGTATCCTGACCGGCGCTGCTGCATCGGCGCATCAGGATGTATTCTGAAAAGCTACAGGGCATGGTCGGCATGGATGCTCACAATATGACGCCAGCGATCCAGGCCTTGGAGGTTGAGCTGATGCCATAGTCGTCGGGCAATCGGCTTAGACTATTGGATACGCAAGGTGCACCTAGTGCCTAAGCATACACACAGGTTAGACAGTGGTCAACTTACTTCAGCTCTCTCACGTACCGAGGCGTCCCTTGCGCTTCCGTACAATTCTACAAAAATCTTTGTTGATTCGAGGTACCATTCATCGAGATGTCTGTGGAATGGCATTGGAAGACCGATTCGCCTAACAAGGGGCCAATACCCACTTTCTTAACCACTTCGAGCTATTGTAGATGTGCCGCAACGGGGGAATCATGTCCACCAACGAATTTCCAGGAACCGCCGATTTGAAGATGTATGTCGATAGCTCCTCAACACGATGGGACGCATCAGGGCCGTGCAAGCTCAGCGGGTCTCCACCGTACAAAGATCGCCAAACGACCGATGCCGATATACGATGGAAATGCTTGACGAGATCAATCTCGGGATGCATCAATAGATCTCGAATCATGATGGTAGCCTCCTCTGCTTGCATTGGACGAAGAGCATTGACATTTCGAATATTGAATCTGCACATGCATACCATCAGAAACTATCAATATCGACATGCGATGTCTTACACTTCATGGATAGCCTTTCGCAAACGACGCCAACTACAAGCCACATCAGTGCCTTATAGTTGAAGGCTATGAACGACATGCATACGTTTCGCCGTGTTGCATCCCAACCACGTTTCTGCCCCGTGAAAGAAACTGGTTGAGTTTGATCCACGTTGGACGATTGGACGAGTGGGCCGATAAACGATCCAGGACGTCCCCGGCGGATTTGACAGAGTTGAGGACGACGACGCGCTGTCCAGCTACGTTGAAGCTAACGATGGGGCCGTATTGCTTCGACCATTCGTGCAACTTGACATACAGGAATTATCTCGGCAACTGGAGAACGTTCCCAAGGAGGGGAAGACCCGGAGGACCCGGAGGTAGCTTGCTGTAGCGGTTAGACCGCAGGGACAAGACAGTCACAACTACGATTGTTACCGCGAAAAAAATTGCAGCGAGGGGCATAGCTCGAGACTGGATGGTGGATGAACAGACGAGGGTGCGAGGTTACCCCAACGGCTAAGCCGAGATATGGTACAGTCGCCAGCAAATCCATGTCCGTGGAATCATCCATAATTAGTTGGTTCTTCGGAAAGCCGGAGGTTCGGTTGCCAGTGAGTGCCGGGAGAGCTAGAAGAGGCAGTTGACTTCCATGCTTGTGGCTGCCTTCTGGCAAGGGCAGACCCATTCTCAGGAGGCAAGGCGCGACCGCGACCGTCAAGGAGCCATAAAGACTTCTAGTGGCTGTACTGTACAGTCGTCTCGGAAGACACTGCCTAATTTGGAACTCCTCTTGACAGCCACGAGCACCATTGCCGCAGAACGGGATATATTGTCTGACCTGTACACAATGGTGCAAAATAATATGAAGGCATAACGCAGTGTTGTGCGAGCCGATGGATGGATGATACAAGCCTATCCTGTAAACACATCCCCGCCCCATGGGCGGGCCAGAGTTTTCGCATTCGCATTTGAGTGCACGACTACTCCTTGTGCTCGCCAATAACCGTGTCGGCCGCGTACCGCTCAATGACCTTGGGGTCATGGAGCATGTTGAACTCCTCGGTTGCATCGCGGCCGGCGTAAAGGAGGATTGCCTTCTCTCCGCCGGGGTGGTCAGGCAGGAAGTTGGTCACATCGAGCACCTGGCCATTGATGATCACCCAGCAGTCATCCTTCTTGTTGTGCTTGGCGACATCCGCTGTGCTGTACGAGCCAGACGAGGATTTCCCCTTGTCAGGGGTCTTGCCACCAGTCTCGCCGCCAGTCTTCTCCGTGCGCTTCTCAGGCTCGGTACCGGCGACCGATGTCTCGCCCCTTTGGGCGGGCTTTGAGTTGGCAGGGGCGGACGAGGACGAGGTGGATGCGGAGGGAGTGGGAGAGTCACCCTCCCAGGAGAAGGTGAGGGTGACTTGCTTGTCGTTCGGGTTGATGCGAACACGAGTCTCGAGCAAGTGACCGGCAACGGCACCGAGACGCTCGGTAGCCTTGTTGGACGCGTTCTGGAGGAGGTAGGCAGCAGCAGCGTCACCAGAAACACGGCCGAACACAACGCAGCCAAGCAGGGAAGAACCACCGAGGCGGTTGGCACCATGGACACCACCGGCAACCTCGCCAGCGGCAAACAGACCCGGGATCGGCTTGTGGTCGGTGCTCAGGACGCGCGATGTGTCGTCAATGGCAAGACCACCCATGGTATAATGAAGCACGGGAGTCATGAGGGCGACGTTGAAGTAGTCGTTCATTGACCACTTGCCCTCGGAGAAGAACTTTTTGCCGAAAGGATCCTTCTTGCTCTCGGAGACCTTGTTGTAGTCGTCGAACGTCTTCTTCAGAACCTCAGGCTTGAGGCCCATGTCCTTGGCGAGCGCCTCGCCGCTCTCGTAACGCTTCATCAGGCCACGACCGACGTAGTGCTTGCAGTGCCACTCAATCTGCTTACTTGCCTCGCCGTTCAGGACCAGACGGATGGGGAACTTGCCGTTCTCCCACATCTTGCCGGTCACGTAATCACGGTGCTGCAGCTCATCAACGAAGCGGGAGCCGGTGTTGTCGAGCAGAAGACCGCCGACACCGCGGAGAGCCTCAGCGGCGAGGAACTTGACCTTGGCCTGCAGTATAGCTCAGTATGGTGTCACCAAGATAAGACGCATATACGTACATCCGGGTCCTTGGGGTCAACCAGTCCGGTCGGGTGCACCTGCACCTTCTCGAGATCAATACCCTCAGCACCAATAGCCATAGCCATCTTTTGCCCATCGCCAGTACAGTGGTCCCCGTTGGTAGTCGGCAGGTCCCAGAACTCGGGCCGGTACTTCTTGAGAAGCGAGTCTTCGGTGAAGTCGGCGGCGTAGCCGCCGGTAGCGAGGATGACGGGGCCGTACTCGGAGTGGGTGGTGCCGTCGTGGGTGTACTGGACACCGATGACCTTGCCGTCTTGCTTGATGAGCTGGGTAACGCGGGCCTTCTTCAGGATCTTGACACGGTCGGGGATCGACACGGCGAGATCTTCCAGTCGCTCCATCTGCGCGTAGGTGATGACCATGCCGGGGAATTGCGCGCCACCGCGGTGTGTGCGTGGCTGGCTGTGGCCACCAAGACGAGCGACCTGGGAGAGATCGAGCCCGAAGCGGTCCTCCAGCCAGTTGACGGCCTCGCCGGACTTGCCCGTGAGCACCTTGATCAGGTCATCGCGTGCGAGATCACGTGCGGACTCCTTGGTGTCGTCGAAGAAGATCTTGGCGTTGTCGGGGATGCCGAGTGTCTGCTGGGCACGCGTACCGGCGCCGTTGATACCAGATGTCGCCTTGGTGGAATTGCCTCCCATGAACCTGGGGCGGGTCAGCTGGTGTACCTTGCGGAAGAGCGGAACGGGCGCACCCCTGCTTGTCCAACAGAAGGACGTTCGCGCCGCGCTCGAGGAGCGTGTGCGCTGCGGAGAGACCGGCGAGCCCACCACCGACGATGATGACCTTGTTTGACATGATTTCCCTGGGTAGCTTGGTGTGGAAGGAGGGGGACAGGGAAGGGGCAGCACAGCGCGGGAGAGGGATGTTACAGGAGAGAGGATGTGGTGCTAAAAGAGGCCGTTATAACTTGCCAGCCCCGGACCAATCCAATCACGGGGGGTGCGCTCGGCCAACTCACTCGTGCCCCAGGCAGTGCATGTGAATACACCGGAGGCAATCGGACCCAGCCGGGTGCATGCCGCTGTAGCCGGTCAAGGGGCCGAACCCTATCTTCCCTTGCCCAAACAGCCTCCCTCCATCTGTCCTCCACCGCAAATGTGCTGGACTTCTCCTCCACCTTGGAAACGTCCCCTGCCTGCTTTTGGTGGACTTCCGGAAATGGATGGGAGGCTTATATCGGAACAATATTATGATGTTCCCTTGGAAGCCAGGAGGCGTCTGGGCACAATTCTTGTCGACTACATCCAGAAAACGAGCTTCCAATCCGCCAAACTCATGCCTCCGGCTAATGCGGGGTGACACAGCCGAGCCTAATACGATGCGGGGAGACGGTGCAAATCACAGATCCCCAGTCTCACGCTTCGCTGACAAGCTCCGGGGATGTCGGCTCCGATCGACTCGATCGCTCTCGCGCCGTCCCTGGATCGAACCCCTCATAAACCACCGAATCGCCTGTGCGCGCCCGCAGTCGATGACTCCCATGGCTCCCACCTGTCGCTCGCTTCTGCCCCGCCGCTAAACCCACTTGACTGATGCACTCAGGAGTGTGGTCCTTCGCTAAAGCTGTCAATCATCATCGATCGCCTCTGTACAAGTAACGAGCGCAGGAAAGTCGAATCTACGTCCCGTTCTCCTCGGCGCCGCGCTCCTATCGTTGCACCCGCTACGTCTCGTGAAGCGTCTCTACGCCTGCTCCACTTCCCAATCCCACACAGTATCCGAAGGTGCAACCGAAGCACTCGCTTGACCTCGAGTCGTGCGTGCAAGATCCAGCTCTTCCGCATGAACAGTTGCTCGAAGATTCAGAAAGATCCTGGGTGACGACTGGAACATGAGCGGTCCAACCCTGAAGAGAAGACTCGCACCTACCGACTGGCTAGAATGGAAATGAGGCACAGCGTCGGTCTAACCACGATCGTTTAGTCAGCGCTTGCTCTGATTAGTGTAGACATACGTACTCCGTGAGTATGCCATACAAGACAGGCTGGGACATGTCAGTCACCGCCCATTTGAATTGTTGCGAACCCACATCGTCGAACTCATATGTACACATGAAGAGATTTAGAGACTGCAAGATCTGGTCAGCCATGTCGTTTGCAGCGTGCAATTACATCGTCGAATCACCATTAACGCTATATGACAGACCTCAGATGAGCACTCATAGCGACTGTTATGTATGAACGTCGCTCACCGGCTACGCATGCAAAATACATGAGGCCACTGTAGTTTGTTCAGTCGTTGCTCTCAAGCTCCCCAGTTCAGAGTCGCGTACTCTCCCACGAAGATAACGAGCAGAGGTGCATTCGAGCCACGCTTCTTGTGATGATAACCTTTAATCGCGGTCGCCGCTACAAGCGTGACCTCCATAACCAGCCCTGGGATCCATATTGCATATAGCCATCTGAAGAAGGAGAGATTATAGTCGAGGATGCAGCAGAGAGATAAGCTCAAAACTGACTGGAACGTTTCTGGGACTGACTACTGAGCATGAGGTCTAAGCACCACAAACGGACGGCTCACCCTCGAACAACCGGATTTCTCCTGCATCTTGCTAGAAGGCAGGCTTCCCGGGAGCGGGGATTAATACCGCGCCGACTGGACAGGGTGAGGGAGGTCCATTTGCGTCAGTCGTTGGTGCTGCACCGATACAAGAGATGTTCTGGCCCTGGAGTGCTGCAACCGTGACGCCAGCGACGGCGCACAAGAGATACACTCCCCACAACAATAAGGTCACTCTTCGGTTCCGTTCCCAGAGAACGACGACTCTCATAGTGAGTAGAGCTGGACGGGTTGGTAGGCTTCACGAAGGCTTATGATAAAATCAACGATACCTTCAGAAAGCAGGGTGACAAATGGAATGCTCCAGCTGCTGATTTGGCTCCAGTACAGGGCAAAAGACAGAGTGAGAGACATGATTGTTGAGTCTTCTCCGGTTGAAGTTGGGTCGCTAACTTGTGGTGGGTTCTGATCGAATACCGGACCAAACGTAAAGGCCACAGTACTGTGGAGCAGCGCCGCATAGCGAGTCAAGAAATACAATACTGTGGGAGCTCTGCATCGGCGACTCGTCCATATCAGTAAAACTTCCTTTGGAAGTAATATCAGGATGTCAAACGTAACAAGTTCAATCGACGCTATTTGCAAATGACCTTGCCATTGGAGAGCTGCGGGAAAAGCGAGTTAGAAAAAGTAAGATGCACTCTAGACACTGTGCTGACCAAACGGGTCATATGTGTAGAGAGGATTGTAATCGCCTCCTGGTTCCAGCGCGGCCATGCCAGTCGAGAGGGGCTGAGATGAACTTTGGCAACTTGCCTTCGCCTTTAGAGCGAAGGACACTCAATGGCGATGCAGGAAGCACACTGCCTTAGAGGCTCAGAAGACGATGATCCATCGTTCTCCAATACAGGGTTGCTTGCCAGCCAACCTCCCCACGGAGTGTTGCTCTGCTCTCGACAAACGTGAAGAGGGCGCGAAGAGCACAGCGCGCGCATAGGAAAGCGGCAGCGAGGCCTGAAGCAATAGGCCCAGGATATGGTTATAATTTTCACGACACAGGATTGCGGACCGAGATAAGACTGGCATAGAATGTTAACACGCGCATGGATGGACAGAGCGCGGTGCGGTGGTGAGAGTGGTGAACTGCCGCCTGAAGATGGTGGTGGTCTGACTCCACCGGCCAGGGCCGAAAGGCCGCAGTCAAAGTCGTACTAGCGGGTTGCAGTCGACGTCCAGCGCGCCGTGCCTGAAATGACACAACTCTCTGGACACGGCATTCTCACCTCCGCCTACGTACATACCGCTTGCCGGGCGTACCGAATGTGTCCTCTGAGCTTCATCCGCGGTACGGAACGCATATAGCTGCCGCAATCCGCATGCAGCTACCGGACAACGCCGCAGCACACCAGTAGCAAGCACGGGGTTTATCAAGCTAGCTCGGAACGTCGCGTACGGGCTGCGCCAATACTGCAATCCGTACACTTTGAAGCAGCATGGCCCGACATGTTGTTATAGTCGCGTCTGCGACCTGAGAGCGCCCTGGCTGTCACGCTTGTGCGCAGGTTTATAATGCGGTCATTTGTACGTCGTCTCCTCTTCCGCACATATTTGCGACGATGTCTTATCTTCCTGTCTAGCCTTTATCGTTGACGGTGACCTCGTAGACCGCGCTCAGGACGAGATGAAACGTGAACGCATCACACCAAACGAGATCACAACTCTGTTTTCTCGCATACGCGTCATGTCCGCTGCCCGCCTGTCCGAAGGCTTCGTTCTCGCTCGCAAGCTCCTCGGCAAGGTGCTGAGAGACGAAGATATCTTCAACAATGCGAGAGAATAATGAAAGAGCGCCGGGGCTAGCCCGAAAACAGCTATCGGCGAGATCACAATGGGCCATCTGCTCATTCCCGCAAAGGAGGAGCATGCGTTCAGGCTGTTCCTCTGGTGTGGAGGGACCGCGTCGTCCTTCACGTGCATGACCTCCTCTCCAGAATATGGCGGACGGGGAGGATATGCAGAACAATGCACGGTGATTCATGAGGAGGAGGAGCTGCGGGATGGGAGGTGATTTGGGGAGATAACCCACGAGGTGCGCCAACTCAGACATGCATATCCGCTGCTGCATGCTCAGACCGACCGCAGATCGCGATCCGCTCCTCGAGGCTCTCCGACGATACTATACATATCGCTGGCTTCCACCTACTATCAGTGGGAAGACTGGCCCCCAAGACATATGGCATCCATCGCTGTAGGATGTTCTGTGTCGTTGCCTGGAGCTGATGGCGGGGGCCGACGGAGTTCTCGGTACAGTCACCGATTTGGAACAGGAGTCGGCGGTGGACGTTGCCGTGTACCTACAGCACTTTGCCTTGGTCCTCAATTCTCCCCCGGCCCCATCGAGAGCCCCGTTGGTGATCCAGTAATCAAGTTGTCCAGGCGAAGTATGGCACTCTGCACTGTACATCTCATCCGGCGCTGCATTCTTCCCTCCCATCGAACAAGTCAAGATTCTGTTTGACACTCTGTTGGAGCTGCAAGATCCGATGCTGATCGTCTTCACGGCTTCCCAGCGACGGCTCGATCCGCAATTGCTTCAGAAGATCCAGAAGAGCGGGAGGGGTCTGGTCGTCACATGGGCCCCACAGCAGGCTGTCCTTGCTCATCCAGTGCGTCCACTCGGTTGGCTCTTATGCGTCATACACGACGGCTGACCCGTGATCAGGCCGTGGGATGGATGGTCTCTCACTGCGGAGGTGGCGGCATGTACGAGTCACTCGCTCAAGGCGCACCGCTCATCGCATGGCCTGTCATAGCCCATCAACGGAAGCATGAAGTCTGATTGAGGCTCGTTCTCGGCAGCGCAGCCAAGGTCATACAACACCTGAATGAATTCGAAGGGAACTCGACGGAACTCTGGTCATACTTAGAACCAAAGAAGCGAGCAAGGCCACAGGGAATGAGGAAGCGCGACAATGCGCAAAATGCGTGCAAGAAGCTTCTGGATGCTCTCAGAGCTGATGGATCAGTCGACGTGGCCTTCGACGAGCTTGGAATGATCGGATTTCGGCGCCAAGCGGCGTCAAATGATGCCCGCGGAGCGTAACGAAATACCCGACTCACGCTCAGTCTCAAGTTGGCGGTGATTGCAATTCTGACGAGTTCCAGCTCCACTGATGGCAGTGTACGAGTCGAGGATCATTCTGACGGCTGCGAAGCAGTACTGTCTGGAATGACTTCGGCTCCGAGCGAGTCGTGAACCATCGCATGGTCCAAAAATGGGAAACTCACCGCAAGGTGTGCATTCCCTGAGCCCACTTCACGCCCAATCTTACTCAAATACGTCACATCTCGGGCATCATGCACCAGTGATGATCCTTGCGCTAGCGACCATCAACCACACCGCCGACCCCGCCGTGCCCGCAGCGTTCGTCCTTTGATCATTCACACCGGGGGTGAATATAACTTTTCTCCGGGAACAGGATGACGAGCAAGCGATGGTTCGCTCCACTTGAATCGGAAGCTCGGGTTATTTCACCTTCAAGACTTGCCAACTCGAGCGTCATGCAGTGAGCTATGCGTGAAGTACCGGGTTCACGACTTTCGAAGCAAGATATGGGGGCCGCTTGGCCCTCTTGTTCCATATGGATGCAGGCGGTATTGGAGGCCCTCGACAGGTATATAAGACCGCCCATTTTGAGGCAGATTATCTTCCATAATTCATCCTCCCATTGCTTCTCGCTCCACACACATCTGCACAACAACCCGACAACAACTCTACCAACATGAAGTTCACCACTACCGCCGTTGCTGTCTTTGCTCTCGTGCTGGGTCTTGCCATCCCCGCCAAGGCCGACTTCTACGCCAACTTCTTTGATGGTGAGTAAAGTCGCCTCCTTCTACACGACCCGCATACCGACTCTCCGCAGACGACGCCTGCTCAGTGAACGGCGGCATCGGCGTCGACATCCGTAACACCGGCTGCCTCGGGGAAGCCGGCCGCGGCTCGGTCTACATCCCGAACGACGGCCTCGGCACGACGGGCGACAACCAGTACTGCCTCGTCATCACCTCCGGCTCCGGCTCGTGCACGTGCCAGAACGTCGGATACGACTTTACGGCGACGGGGTTCTGCAAGACCCTGAACCCCAGCGACCAGAGCTACCGCTTCGTTGGTGTAGGTTCTGCTGTGTTCTTTCGCGAGATTAACACTGACGAGCGGAACAGGGCGCCTGCGGGCCCGATAACTGCTGAGTTTGATCTCAACCCCCCCGCGCCAGGGCACCCGACGGCAAGCAGCAAGAGTCTTGGCACGATAGTACTATGCAGGCTCAAAAGAAGGCCACATGTATTGAAAAGTTCCGGAATTAAGAAATGTATCCATTGTTTTTGAGCAACGGCATGAGTCATGAATTGGGGCCTAAAGCCGGCCGCGCGCAAAACGACATTCGAGTCCGCGGCGTATATCCCGACGGCCGTCTGTTGATCAGAGATACTTTCCGCGTCTACTTCTTTAGGAAGCGGTCGAACCAACTCAGGATGCCCCATGCGCTTTGCTCCTTCGCCCAGCCTGTCCCAAAATCAGCACCGTCTCTTACCAACGCACACACAGCGATACAAAGACTCACGTTCATTCTCGTTGCTCATATCGCCCTTGACCGCAAACCCATGCTTGACGCCCCCAAACAGCTGGAAGTGGTACATCCGCTTCCCCTCCGCGAGGATCGCCTCGGCTGTATGCCGGCTCTCAGCGCCGAACACGGGGTCGACCTCGGCGCAGCTGAGGAAGAGCGGGGCGGTGCTGTGCTTGAAGTGCTCGTCCGTGAGTGAGGAGGGATGCGCTACGGCGCCTGCGGTGGAGGAGCCGGTCGTTAGGTCCGTCATGACCATCGGCGCGCCGAAGCAGTAGCCGACCGAAGCGTATGCTTTAGCCGCTGCATCCCAGACCACATGTCAGCTGCTGCTGCGTGAGAAGAGGGGAAGGGGCGCACGGAACTGCGCCTTCATCGCGGGGAGGAAGACCTCGGAGATGAGCTTCGGTGCAGATATGCGCAAGGGGGCGATCCACTCGTAGATGTTGAACCCCTCGTTGTGCATGATCTTGTCGAGCTCCTCGCCGTTGAAGCAGTCCGGCGCCAGGACGGTGTATCCTACGCGCGCATACATCCCGCGTCAGCACAAATCCAAGCATATAGAGAGGAAGAAGCAAGCGCACCATGCCCGGCAAACCAGTCACACAGCAGCTGGTTGTTCAAGAACTTCGGCCCGAACACATCGCAGTAGAAGAGGATGATCCGGTCCAGGCTTTTGTCGGGCGCGTACGCAATGTAGGTTTGCACCCCGCCCACATCGACAAAGGAGCCGGTCGCCGTGCCCTCGTGCTTGACCGCTTGGGTGCAGCACTCGTCTGTGTGCTTCGCCAGGTATTGCGCCATTGTGTTCCTAGGATGGACGAGAGGTGGACTGGACGACGCTGTGGCGCCCGGGAAGTGGACACCGAAGTGAGGCTGCCATCCTACGATGTGAGCCGGTAGGACTACTTATGTATAAGGGTAGGTAGTCGGGGAGAGAGCAGCTCCGAAGGGACCGACTGCCCGAAATAGACGGCGCGTCCCCCACGAACACACGACGGGTCCACGGGAACCCTCATCGTGGAGCCACTGTGGACGCCCGCCCCGCCGAAATGCCACGTTCATCAGTCTACGTTACAATGCCCTCAAGGGCGTTCCTACGCGCGCGCAGCGTAGGGCTACATAAACCCGCGATACGCGCGGGCATCCATGATCTTTCTCCACTGGAATTCCCCTCCCCTGTATCCTAAACGTAGTCTTGATATCACCCAGCCTGACTGATGATGGAAGAGACTACACGCCAAAGTCGAACTCCATCTGGTAGTTGGCAACGCGCTGAGGTGCAGAAGGGCTGCGGACCTTGACTCGCCTGCCGATGCGTGGTGAGCAAGCTCAACAAACATATGGGCCCACCGGCCAAGCGGTGGCAAGGGACAAGGGAAAGGACGTACTTCTCGCCCGCTGCGATGGAGGGGAATGAGCTGAAGAGGTCGGGATGCTTGGGCAGGGGCGACTCGCTAGTCCACACACACGTTAGTGCAGCTGGAGTAGTCCTGAGCGGGCGTGGAAGGCGTACGAGAAATAAGGATGCTGCATCGCCTCCTCCGCTGTGATCCTACGCTCCGGGTCATACATCAACAGCCTCCCCAGAAGGTCGATCCCCGTCTCGGTGACATACGGGAACCTGGCGCGCAGGCTGCTCGTCTTAGCAGGGAAGGAGATTGTCTTTGCCAGGGGCAGGTCCAGGTACCCCGGCCAGCTGTCTTCTGTGGGCGGGCCGAGAAGCTTTGAGATCATGGACAGCATCTCGATCTCGCCCTTGGCTTGGAAGACGGGCTCGTTGAGCAGGAGCTCGCCGAAGATGCACCCGACGGACCAGAGGTCGATTGCTGTGGAATAGGTCTTTGCACCTAAGAGGATCTCGGGAGCGCTACCCGTTAGGACCCGGGTCAGTACCGTTCTGCGTGCGGACGATGGAGGAAGGCGCACCGGTACCATAGCGTGACCACGAGCTCGGTCATCTTCCCGAGCGGGTCGCCGAACGTTCTCGCCAGCCCAAAGTCCGCAACCTTGATCTGCCCCCTATTGTTCATCAGCAGGTTGGACGTCTTGAGGTCCCGGTGCAGGACCCAGTTGGCATGGCAGTGCGCGACGGCGGAGAGGAGCTGGTGTAGGAGGGTTTTGATCTCGCTCTGCAGGAAGGGGGAGGGCATGACTGTTAGTAGGGTCTTGAGGTCGTGTTCTATGAAGTCCATGACGATGAATATCCTATTTCGCCATGAGCACACATACTTCCAAGTGTGAGTGTAGAAGCGAAAGACGCACTGCGTGAGTGTATCCCCCACGACAATCTCCCGTATGGGCACCACATGCTCATGCCGACACGTCATAAGCGCCATGACCTCCCTCAAGCTCGTGATCGGGAACCCGCCCTTCTCCTGGTCCAGCTTGAGCTTCTTGAGCGCGACGATCTCCCCCGTCTCCTTGTCCCTGGCGCGGAAGACGACGCCATACGACCCTTCCTCGATGTGGTTCAGCCGCTCGTAGGCGTAGACGCTCCGGCAGGGAGTGATGGGCGGGTAGGCGGGACGGCGCGGGACATAGCGCGATCTGGAGGGGTCGGATGCTGCTCCTGGGTGTCGCAGGGGGGAAGCGGGGAGGGAGACGCTGGACGGTCTGAGCGCCGCGGCGGGGGTGTTGGTGCTGCTGGGAAGCGGCGAGCGGGAGGTGGGCGAGCGTCTAGGCCGCTTGATCTTTACGCGGCGCGGGGAAGGCTCGTCCGAGTCGAACGTGTCCCACTTTGAACGCTTGCGCGCAGACGTCGAGCTTTCCGCTGGTACGGGTGTCAGTCATCCATGCGCATATACGCATGGGTCGGGGAGAACGCACCTTGGGACGGAGCGGACATTGGCCTGGTTGTCGTCCGGGCGAGAGCCGCCCACAGGGTCGCCGCGCTTTCCTACCCAATTTACGTAACCTCACACCTGAAAACCCCTCCACAGTCCATTGTCACAAACTACCTCGTCTGCGGTCATTGTAGAAGAACATATTTCATCGATTGTCAACCCTCGTACACAGCCATATATATAGTTAGTCGCAAGCAATACAGGACATCGCACAGAGAACCAATAAAACAACAATGGAAACAGACAACAACAACAGTCGCAGGAGGGATCGCACACGGGCGCCTTCGAGGAAAATACATACACGGTAGGAAACACTGACGCAGTGATCGCACATACTTACAGGCGCTCGCAAAGATTGTCCGGATAGATGTGACGCAATGTGACGGGAAAGGGGAATGGAGGAGGAGATGCATAGGGGTCGTGAGCGGGAGATGAATGGATGAAACGCGTCGCGTCGCGCCATTCGACAATGGCCATCGCTCAAGTCGGAACTTGAAGCGGAATTGGAATGGAAAAGGTCGTCGCGTGATCAAATGCTGAAATCGTACACATGGAGAATGGGGGGAGAGGGGAGCCGGTCTGCGCGGAGGAGAAGCGCTTAAAGGCCGGAGAGGGGTGGGGAGGATCACCGGCCCGTCAGCGTCTGCACCAAGCCCCGGATGCCCAGCCCTCCGAATCTGCGGCTGCCCAGGCTTGTGTCGCTCTGCGGGCTCGCAGTGCCCTCCGGGGTGTAGTCCGGCGCGCCGCTCGGTGGTGTGCGTGTGAGCTTCCTCGCCACGAGAGTCATCTCGCTCGGGCTCTCGATCAGACCGCGCGCGTCGGACGCCTGCTGGAAGCTCCCCGAGGCGGTCGAGTAGGGCGGGGTGTCCCAGATCCGCTTGGCGTACGTCCCGTACGTCTCGGTGCTGGCGGAGGAGTCGGTGGAGGCGCTGTGGGGCGCCTTGCCGGTGCCGGGGGAGGAGACGGGCGTGGGGCCGGTATGGACAATCTCGGGGCCGGAAGTGTTGAGCGCATCGTGCGAGTCGGTGCTTTGGGTGCGCCCGTGGGAGGCATCCTGCAGGTACGACGGCTTCCTCTTCCCCGCGTTGGCCCAAGGTGACGGATACACGTCTTCAGGCTCTTCGATCACCGACCCGTACCCGGAGCCGCTTCGTGAGCTGCTCGAGGTGGTACGGCGATGCGGGGGCCTTCTGGCACGAACCGAAGATCCGGACGAGGAGAGGGACAGCGCCGGTGGTCGATGGCGGTAGGTATGCGCGGGCGGGCTGAGCTTAGCAGTCCCGTTGGGCGGCAGGGGCTCGACGGGTTTCTCGGCCTGAGGTGGGGAAGGGGGTGTGGCTTGCCCGCTGCCTCCCGCATGCGCCGACCGCCGCGCGGCGATATCGTCGAGCAACCACGGGGGCGGGTCGTAGGTGAGCAAGACGGTGCTGCCCTTTCCCATGCCGCCCACGCTGCCAAGGGAGAAGCCGAGGCCGAGGCCAACGTTGCCCTCGCTGCCCCTGCGGACGCCGAACCCGAGCTCCTTCTCGACCCTCCTGCGCTGCCTGTCCTCCTCCCTCTGCCTTCTCTCCCTCTCCTTCTCCTCCCGGCGCGCAAACTCGCGCTCGATCGCCAGCGTCTCCCCGTACGCAGCAAGCTGCTGCTCGAGGCTCGGCACGCTCCCGTCCGCAGAGGGCGAGCTGTCGAACCCCTCCAGGATCGCGCGCTGCGTCTCCTGCACGAGCTCGCGCGCCTCGTCCAGGCTCGTGACCTCCACGCCGACCCCGAAGGCCGAAGCCGACGCGGACAAGCTGGCGGAGGCCGACCCGCCAGAGGAGAGCGAGTCACCCCTGGCCCGCGCGTCCTTCGCCCGGATAGTCCCGTTCGGCCCGCTCCCGTTCACCTCGAACCGCAGGTTCTTGGGCCGCTGCGGGTCGCTCGTGCTCCGGTGGATGATGCCCCTGCGCTCGCCCACCGTGTCGGGGCTGTCCGCGATGGGCGTGTCGACCGCTTCGCTGTCCGCTTCCGCTTCCGCCTCCTTCTCCTGCTCTTGCCCGGCTGGCCGCTTCGCATCGCTCTCCTCCCCCAGCTCCGCCTCCGTACTATCCACAACCTCCTCCGGCTCCTCCTTCTCCTGCTCAGACTCCTTCCCAAGCTCAGCCTCAGGCTCGTCGTGCTCCTCCCCCCAAGCAGTGACAGTCGCCAACGGACTAGGGGCAGTGACCTCGCTGGCCTTCCTCGGCCTGCCCGTCACTTGCCCCGCGCCCGAGACAGCTCCAACCGCGCCGATGCCAGCTCCGACGCCGACTCCTGCCGTGCCAACGCCCGACGCCGACGCGGGCTTGTCGCTAATGGCCATATTGGCGACCACGGCCGCAGCCACGCTAGGCGGGAGGGCCGGCACAGGCGGGGGCGGAGAGGCCGGCTCGCTGGAGGCGAGCGAGTGGCCCGAGCCCGAGCCCGAGCTGTTCGAGCTGCCCCTGCTCCGCGTCGCGTGCACCGGCACGGCCGGCAGCGGCGCAACGCCCGGGGGCGGGGTAGGCAGGTCCAGCGGGCTGGGGCTCGGCAGGTCCTCCGGCCCCGGGCTCGCGAGGTCGTCGCTGCTCATGCCCGCACTGCCCGGCAGGCTGGCGTTGCCAAACGGCGGGCTGGGAAGCGGGCTCTCCCCTCCCGCAGAGCGGTCGTGCGCTGCGGTCGTGGTGCTGGTGTTGGTGGCTTTCTTGAAGAGGTTGCGGAGGGAGTACTTTGAGCCGAGCTTGTGCAGGCGGTGGGTTGGGATAGCGGAAATGGAGGTCGAGGAGGGGTTTGCGCTCGAGCTCGCGCTCGCGTTGGAGGAGGCGTAGGGCGCGGGCGTGTTGTACGGGAAGCCGGCGCTGCCCATGGACTGGACGGCTGCGAGCTGGGGGGAGGTGGGCGTGCCCGAGCCGCTTGAGAGGGCCGAGCCGGTCGGGGGTAAGGGAGAGGGCGATGGTGAGGGTGAGGAGGCGAACTCGGCCGCTTCCTGCTGTCCTGCCGAGCGGGGCCGGCGGTGTGCGAGCCGCCGGGCGGTCGTGGGCGGCTTGGACCGCGGCAGGCCCGAGACGGGTGCGGAGACGGTCGATGCGCTCGAGGGGGTGGACGAGCCGCTGGCCGGGCCGGCGGGAGGACCGTCGCCCTCCGAGATGTGTGGTAATTGCCCCTGCTGGGGCTGGAGTGGGAGTGGCGGGAGGGGTGGGATGAGGGTGTGCGATGCCTCGCCGGGGGAGGTGCTGCGCCTTGGCATCCCTCCCGCGCTTGGCGAGTGAGACTTGGAGCGGAGGTGGAGGAGGTTGTCCAAGCTGCGCTTGATGTGCAAGCGCGGTTCGCGCGCCGCCTCTGTGCTTGGCCCCGCCTCGGCGGATTCAGAGATGAGCGCGCCGGCAGCAGCGAGGCGGAGGAGGGTGGCCACGTCGACATAGCCGTTGCTCTCCGCGACGTCGACGGGGGTGACGCCGTTCTTGTCGCCCCGTGCCGGGTCCGCGCCCGCCTCGAGCAGGATACGGATGAGGTGGTCGTGCCCGCTCGCGGCTGCAAAGTGCAGGGGCGTGCTGCCCGCCACGCCGAGGGCGGGCGTCTGCCGGTCGTTGCTGTACCGCCTTGGGAGGCGCGGGGCGTTCACGTCGGCGCCTGCGGCCAGCAGCTCGCGCACGACAGCCTCGTTCCCCGAGGTGCACGCGGCGTGCAGGGGGAGGATGCCGTGCTGGACCGAGTTGATCGGCTGGCCGTTCGCGAGCGCATACTGCACCAGGCCGAGGTTGCCGCTCACTGCTGCGGCGTGGAGGCCAAGTTGCGGGACTGGGCGCCAAAGAGGGTCGTGTTATGTCAGGATAAGCGCGGTAGAGGGGGGAAAGCGGGGGCACGCACACTCGGTCGTGACATTGTACTTTGCGGGGATCTTGCCACTGCTCGGCATGGCGAGGACGATGCAGCGGAAGGCTATCGGGTGGAGGGAGTCCATGTCAGTTCGTCTCATCGCTGCACGGGGAAAAGGGGAGGAGGGGAGGAGGGGAGGAGGACGGACCTGGGACCTGGGGGAAGCTGGGGGGATATAAGCTAGTACGCGGCGAGGGAGGGGCGCCGGTGCGCGTCCGTGCGCATTCGCGTTGTTTGGGTGTCTGCAGTGCGGGGTTTGTGGAGAGAGGGAACAGGCAGGCAGGGGCGTGTGTGCGGTGTGCGGGCTGCGATGACTCCCAGGCCAGCTCCTGTCGCCGTTGTCGGGTTCGTGTCGAGAGGGGGGGGTGTGCTCGTCGCCTCCCTATCGCCTCTGGTCGCCTCCTGTCGAGTGCTGCGAGTCTATCAGCGACCCTATTCCCGGAGCAGAGGCCAGCTTCGTCAGGCCCTGTCGCCTTGTTTGGCCCAAGCAATATATATGCCGGTCGCTTCCTCCCGAGCCGGGGTGTGCGTGTCGGAGTGACTGCAAGGCCAGTGAGTGCGAGACCTGAGCGTTGTATCGCTGTGTCGATGCTGGATGCGGGTGGATGTGTGTGAAGCGGGTGCGACGACACGGCACACTGATGTCCTGTCTGCAGCAGAAATGCAGATGGACGAAAGCGGCCCAGGAGGGGATGGGCGCGGCGGGTGCGAACGACGAAGGACGGGGGAGGCGGCGGTGGCGTCGGTGTCGTATGTTGCGCTGGATGCGGACCAAGGGGCGGGAGCAAGGCGCCGGATGGGGAAGGTGGGTGAGGGTGAGGGTGAGGGTGACTCCTGGGCCTGACTGGACTGGGGCGAGTGTTGCGGACGGGGCGAAGGGCGAGATAGGGGCTCGGGGTGGATCACGCGCTTCCGGCACTGGCTTCTCCTCGCGAAGAAGAAGGAAGCAGCGGCGACCTCCTGTGCTCCTTTGTGCTCCGCTGAGCGTCGTGGAGTAGGAAGGTGGTTGTTGCGAACAGAAGCAGGCAGAGTGCCCTCCTGCTCAGCTTGGCTTTGCCTGAGCTTGCCCTGCGTCCCTCGGCGCTGCACGGGGCGCTTCACGCCGGTGGCGGACGGAGGGAGATTGCGGAGATGGGCGGGACCGTGTGCACCTCAGCCTCATCGGCCGTATGCGCCATACATAAGCACCCACCGCACCTTATTCTCGCCTAGCGACTGCTCCCGCCGTACTTACAATAGTACTAGTGCATCAGTAATGTCCATCAGCCCGCCCTTGCATGCGTCGTCATCACCGCACAGCGCCCATCGAGCACGAGCATCCAACGATCTGCACACAGCAGCGCCGTCATTGCCTATCAAGCCCACGCGGTGCCGGCCGGCCACACCCGCCGACATCGACACCGTGCATCAGTCAAGGTACAGCAAGTAGTACAGTAAGTATCCTCCGGCGCGCACCCACCCGGCGCGTGCATCGCCGCCCACACTGCACGGAGCATGAGCATGCGCGCTAGTTGCCCACTGACTTGCAATAATCAATTGATTTCGCTGCTCGCTGCTCGCTGCTCGCCCACTCCCCTACTTCTAGCGGGGGGTACAAACGCCCCGCCCGCCCACACACGGCCCCGTCACCCGGTAGCCGGCAGAGCCTGATAATCGAGCTCAATCTGAGGATCTTGCCCTCTTACTCTAGTCACCCCAAGGCTCTCGGACACAATAAACCACCCCACCCCGTCCGGTCCCACATCAGAACCGCTCCTCCCTTTCCCCACCAAACCCCATCGCCGGACACCTGCCGGCGATAGAGGTTTGTGGCACGCCCACCGCCCACCGCCCACCGGCCAACCCTATTCCCTACCTCTCCACTGGGCCCACCGGCCCACCTCCCACGCCACAGCCAGACCAGAACAGGGGAACGGAGGTGGTGGGCCCACCCCGAAGCTTACCCTCCGAGTCCGCTGCCCCGGCGGCTCGGCTCGGCTCGGCTCGGCTCGCTTCCGAGCCAGCGTGCTTGCCTCGGTCGCTCTGGGGCTGGCTGATGCCCTGCCCTGCAGACGCCACAAAGTCCGTCACTCTTCTTACAGTACTGTCTGCTGCTTCAGCTGTGAGTCTGATGACTGCGATCGGCTCCTCCTGAACGACGCAGCCGTCTGCACACACCCTGGCATGCACTATCCACTGCGCAGGACCGGTCCAATATAAACTCCCGGGCACGCCGATCTTCACTGTGTAATGCATCCACTGGTGACGGATTCTGTTCGAGAATATGACAGAGGCGGGCGATCCGCCTCGCACTCCGGAAGCGAAGGCGATCCCACCGCCTGACGAGCACCTGAACCGATCTGCATACGGGCTCAAGCCTGCCTAACCAAGTGTGTCGATTTGCCCAGATCCGGTCCTCGTGGTTCTCCATTGCCTTGTATTTTCGATGGGCGAGGGGTGCATACTGCTATTAACGTCTGCGAAAGTATGCAGTGCGCCAGTGCACCAGCCATGCGGACGCGCCGGTCCAGCGAGCTTGTCGACGTCTGTCACACAGCCTGCCATTCGTTGGGATGTATATGATCCGATGGGTTGTTGGCGTGCTCGAGAGACATGAACATACCCCAGCTAGCCCTTCTTCCGACCAATGAGCACATTGGATGTTCATCTGGCGTACGGTACGTTTGTTCACTCGCTGCGTTAGCGAAAGCGTGATCCTTATGACCGTTGCCAAGAGCGTATGCGGCTGCTCCAGGTGGTAGCAAGCGCGCTCATCACCTACGACGTGCTCCTCACGCTGCCCTGGGAGATCGCGCTAGTCTGGCGCGGAAACTGGGCGCTCCCAGCTGTGCTGTATACGCTCAACCGCTATGGTGTTCTGGCGCACAGCTACGCCGTCATGCTCTTGACACCTAGGATGCAAGCGCTCGCCTCCGTCTCTGATTCAGCGGACAACAGCCTGCAGGTATTTTGCAACTTTTGGCAGTACATTGGTGGTTGGAGTGTTCCCCTGGTCACTCTGCTCGCGGAAGGTGCATAATGGGAGACTAGGTCCGTATCGAACCTATCTGACCGCGCTGCACAGCGCTTCTCACCATGCGCGTCATCGCATTTTACGGACGCAAGATCGCGCCGGCGATTGTTCTCTGGGCAGTCTATGCCTTCTGCGGCAGCATGAGCGTAGGTCTGATGATCATTGCCATTCGTCCCGGTAGGTTGTCACTGACCGACATCGAGCGTCGTTACTGATGAACCTCGTACCTCATGCTTACCGCAGCCGCGCAGTTCGGAGGAGATTATACGTGCCCGGTCGCCTCCAATTCGACAACAGGCTGGGACGAAACACTAGACATTGCTGGTAATGGTTCGTGGGTTCTCTGGCAGAGGTACCAATCATCTCATCGTGCTCAAGTCAAGACGGTTTCACTCGAGTATGGCCGTCACGTGGCATCGAGTGGGCTCACAATGTCTAACTCTCCGCAGGTCGACTTGGGGCTTTTGGGCGCCTGGAATGTTCATGGAGCTGGTTCTGATCTTGTGCACCCTTGCACGATGTCTGCAATTCTGGGTCAGACGAGTACGTTCAAACCTGGTGAAGGTGATAACAGAGGAGTACGCCGACCATTCTCTGGCACCTGGCCCTGGCCGACTCCTGATTGACCCGTCATCAGCAATCTGTTGTATTTCCTGGGCGTGTTCGGTAAGCCTGATTTGAACTCAGAAATGTGACTCTGACTATGCTCCTTTGGCAGGAATGATGGTCCGCGATCACCTGGAGACGTGACTTCTGGCTGATTGCGCTCTTGTAGGCTGTCAATCTCGGTCTATGCGCGATACCGAGCTTGGTAGGCCCCGATAGAGATATGCATGGAAACGAACTTATCGAACTCCCTTTGTCCAGTTCCCGTATTTCGGTGTCATGATGGAGTATGCACCACTTCGCTCGCCGGGAGTATGACTGAGCGGCGGTCTATTCTAGGCTGACTCTGTGCCTGAATTCCATCCTTGCAAGTCGGTACGGGAGCTCTGCACGATCTAGCAGAAACTGTCTTACTAACAACCCAGCATATTTTTACGCTTGAGAGCGACAGCGTATCCCGAGAAGATCGAAAGAGAAGAGCACGGACAGGGTCTCGCCGGCCCATCTGCATTCGCATCGCGGGTACCGGCAGGCGCGTCATCCGCGGCAACAGTATGATATTTGTCCAGCTCCCCGAAAAGCCACGAGACTGCGCCCGTAGCTATTATGAGACCGAAGTGCCTGCCAACTATTATGATTTTCGGGTGATACGATAGCTAGCGTGAGTCTAGGGCAAAGCCTGGGAAGGCACGCTCGCATGGCCAGAGGACAGCCACTCCGATCCCCCGCTTTGGAAGTACAGGACCTCTTGATCTCATACGGTCGCATGCCCAATCTTGTTCTAATTTGTTCTCGCTGGCACGCATCCACTGATGGAAGCCCTTCTACTCGCAGCGATTCCTGATCCATCTGCGCTACAGGACATAGCCTGCCTGCATTGTTCCCGGATAGGAAGAATCGGCCATCCTTCCTCCTGAAGGGGTCGATATAAGTCTCGGCGTCCTCCTATTGTCTTTGTCCCCTATCCGATCATGTCGCTCATCGCTATCCTCTCTGCTGTAGCGATCGTCATCTTCACTGCGGTGCTTGTTCGCCAGACTCGCTCCGCCGCCAAGTTACCCCCGGGGCCTCCTGGCCTCCCGATTCTAGGCAACGCGCTCCAAGTGCCAAGCAGTTACTTATTCGTCAAGCTTCACGAGTGGTCCAAGATATACGGTCCTATCATTAGCTTCAATGTTGCTGGTCAGTGCATTGTTGCGGTCAACACTGCCAAGGCATCTGGCGATGTACTGGACCGTTTGTCGGCTCACTCCTCCAACCGACCCGCGTGGATCAAGATAAACCAGTTCCTGTCCCGTGGGCACAATGTGTCTGCTCAACAGAACGAGGCGTACGATCCAGTCTATGTTGTGTGGAAGTGCGTACTCTGACGCTTGTTGGCTAGTGGTCGTCGCATGCGAAGGGTAGCTCACGAAGTGTGCGTCATCTCGATGGTCTCGTGGGCTGGAGTGCTAACCCTATTCCAGCCTCAACAATCGCAGCGTGAACAGCTTCCATGCAATGCAGACAGAAGAAGCGGCCATTATGCTGCGAGACTTCCTGAAACATCCCGATCTTCCCATCTCAAAGCAGTTTCACCGCACCTCTCGCTCTCTTGTCTGGAGAGCCGTCTACGGAGGGCCTCCTTTGGCATTGGGTAGTGGTGATGCTTCTGAGCGGTTAGAAGGACTATCTTCCACTCTGTTTATTGCAGCATTGCCTGGGAAGTCATTGGTGGATGCCATTCCTCCATTGCGCTATCTATACGCCAGCTCAAAATGGCTCAGGAAGTAGGGGGTTCTTATCAGGTCTGGTCGTGCAGAGCTCAATACCCTATGGTTTCCTTCAGGAATTTGGACGACTTTTATGAAGAAGCAACAGCCCTATATATGGACTTGTACGGTCGTTCAAAGGACGCTTCTGTGGGAACCTTGGCATTGCCGTAGCTCTGATGATCACTAACATCCGCAAAGGCTCTCGGAGCACCTTGCCTAACTAATAACCTTCACAGGCTTGGGGATGATTATGGCGTTGGGCAAACCACAAGAGGCTGGACTGCGGCTATGTTAGTGTACGTGTCTATGATACTACAGGCAACATAGAGCACTGAATTGCTCTTCGTAGGACGGCCGGGCTAGAGACGGTCAGTAGACGGAATTATCTCTGGATTATGTCTTACAACCTTGACTAGACCGCCGCAACTCTGACTTTTTTCGTTCTTGCCATGCTGCTTCACCCGGAGGTGATGCGTACCGCGCAAGGAGACCTCGATAATGTCGTTGGTGACAAACCTCCCACATTCCAGGACAAGGAAAGGCTCCCCTATCTCTTCGCGATCGTTAAAGAAGTCCTCCGATGGCGTCCTCCGGCGCCTATGGGCTTGCCTCATGCCGCTTCGGAAGACTTTCAGTATGGGGAGTACTTGATTCCGAAGGGTGCCTGGATTATTGATAATCTCTGGTATAACTTGCCTGTCTCTGCCGGTCACGCGAGCACTGACCCCCCTTTCAGGTCTCAAGGCCGTGATCCCGCTTTGTATACGGATCCTGAGGCCTTCAATCCGTCACGTTTCCTGGACTCAGAAGGCAACATCAAGCCAGGCGCTCCCGACTCGCATGACGACTTCCTAGGATTCGGCCACGGTCGTCGTATCTGCCCGGGACAGAACCTTGCCATCAACTCTCTTTTCATCACGTTCGCCTACCTACTCTGGGCGTTCGAATTCCGCAAAGAGAAGGATGCAGATGGAAACGATGTCATCCTGGATGAGACAGATATCGTGGATAACAACCTGTCCGTTTTCCCGGCTCCTTTCAAGGTGCAGTTTGTACCTCGCTTCAAGGATCTCGACGCCAAGTTGGACCTGGCTGCTGCCGCTTTGATGTAGGGTACCAGGCCGATGGGTAACCTCGATTGTGTGCGTCGACGCAAGTCAATATATGTCATTGTACACCTTGAGTATCCCGATATTCGCCCTGTATCTCACAGATACTCAATGTTGGGCGGAGGAGCCGAGTGGATCAACTCTGCGGTACCTCGGACTTGACTGCACTTTTCCCACCCAATAGATAGAAGGAGTATCTCACGGTAGAAATAGTGACTGTCCGATGATGTTGTCCTGTCGGATAACATGGTAGAAATGATTGAATAGCCCCCAAACCGTCCATGATAGGGCACCCCGTGGACAGACCGTGGTGCGCGGATGATGCCATAATTGGACCAGCACCCTGTATGAACCCTGCAATGATGCACACTGTCCCTTCGAGCTTGCCGCCCTGGCCTCCACAACGTATATAGTCGCTCGCCGACTGCTTGTCCCAGCCGTCCGCTGCGTACACACCCGTTCTCCAGCCGTCCCTGCCGCCCGAGTCTACCCTCTCACGACAGCACGAAAATACACCACGATGTCCCAGTACCTTGCTGCTCACCCTGGCGACTCGTGCGCACAGTCGGTCAAGCATACCGGCACGCCCAAGGGCGAGTACATCGACGTCGGCGGTATCCAGTGCTACATCTCCTACCCGCCCGACAAGAGCACGGACCGCGTGATCCTGTACTACTGTGATGTCTTCGGGCCGCACTACCTGAACAACAAGCTGGTGATCGACTTCTTCGCCGAACATGGTGTGCCTTGTCCAATCCTAGGCCTATCCGGAATACTCATTTGATCCGCAGGCTACACTGTCATCGCACCTGACTACTTCGATGGCGACCAGCTTGACGTGCTCCGCGGACAGGAAGGGTTCGACATGGGTGCATGGGCAGGAAAATACCGCCCGGCTGCGCCGAAGCTCGTCGAGGAGAAATTCCTTCCCGCTCTGAAGGAGAAGTTCAGTGCGTCTGGCCGTTCCTTGTTCTGACGCTCCAGGCTGATGCAGCGGTGCACTGTAGCTGTCAAGGCATACGCCTCTGTTGGGTACTGCTTCGGCGCCCCGATGGTAATGAATGACCTCAAGGCTGGCCGTTCAGAAGCCGGCGCCATCGCGCACCCCACGTCACTCCCAGAGCAAACCTTCCACGACATCGTCAAGCCGCTATTCCTCAGCTGTGCCGAAACAGACCGCGCGTTCCCCCCTGAAGGCAGGCACAAGGCTGAGGCGATCCTTGCGGAGGGCAAGAAGATCTATCACTTCCAGCTGTTCAGCGGGGTTAGCCACGGATTCGCCATCAAGGGTGATCCGAACATCGAGAATGAGCGTGAGTGCAAGCTGTCATTCAGTTATGGTCCGCGCGACTGACACAAGCATCAGGCTGGGCAAAGGAGCAGAGCGCGTGGGGCATCCTCGGCTGGTTCGACCGCTTCCTCAAGAAATAAGCGCTCGTCCTCGCTTCGTCCTAGGCTGTGACAACCGGAGGCACGCATGTATCAAGAATGAAATGAAATGAAGAAATGCAATTAGCTGGTTCATTGAGTGGTGGGATGCAACGTCCATGGATACATATTTCCGGAATGTGTGTAGTATATGCGCGTGTGCATGGACCCAGGAGCTCAGAACCGCTTGCTCGGCGTGTCGCTGTCTGTCTGGAGCACAGGCGAGTTCGCAGGCGGGTACTTTTTCGGTATCGGCGGTACGTTGTCGGAGGGCGTGTTGGGGACCTCGATGATCTGCGGCTCTGTGAGGATGCATGCGGGCTTTTCGGGAATGGGCGTCTCGAGGTTTTCTTGGGAGGAGGCGAGTGCAGGCGCTTCGGCAAGCTCGCCTTCTGGTTCCTCATCATCATCCATGATCTCTGGATAGGATGTCAGCATCTTGCCGTCAAAGGGGAGCAGTGAGGAGCAGCGTCCGGCCGGACCAGATCCGGCGGAGCACTGTCCTCTCCCCGGTAAGGCGAACGCACCTTCGCCATACACATCCGGGTGCGCCCTGAAGCAGTCCTGCATCCCCTTGAACTTCTCCACACAGTTGATGCCCTTCGGCTCCTCGCTGCTGTACACGAAGCAGGAGAAGGCTTCCCTGAACTCCTGCCCGCAGGGGCCGTGCGCCATCCCGCCTAGGCAGGGGCAGTCCCAGTTGATCTCGCCTGTTACGGGGTCGAACGCAGCCTCTTTGTCGGACTCGGCAGTGGCTTCCTCGACAGACTCTTCCGCTTCCTCGGCTTTGGCGTGTACGAGGTCCAGAGCTGCCTGTTCGGACTTCAAGGGGTCGTCGGAAGGTGCTGCAACGTACGTTAGCCACGATTGGAGGTAAGATAGAGAGGCGTCAAGGGCGCACCAGGATCTGGACCCTCCAGTGAGAGTACCCGTCCACTTCGCCCGATCTGCCAGGCCAACACACCTGCGCCGATCGCGGTCACGGCGACAGTGGGCGCCCATTTCAGGACCCGGCTCGGCCCCGCAACTGGGCGGGCAGTGTGAACAGCGCGGGCAAAGGCGGTCCGCGCTACTGGCCGGAGTGCTGCTCTGAGCATTTTGTGTGACTAGAAAGAAAGACAGAGAAGGGGGGGAGGGGATAAGAGAGAGAGGGGCGGAGACGACGCTCAGTACGGACGCACGGCGAGGAACGCACTCCTGCCAAAGAGCTGACGCATCGAGAAAAGTCGGCGGCACGCTTTCGGCAGGGACCGCGTCGTTTGCTTCCGACCCCGCCCTGCTTCTGTTACTCCGAGCCGGACGTCATCTCCGCGGTGCGCGTCTTCTTCAGCCTCGCAATCTTACCGCTGGTCGACCACCCCACTTGTTTAGCTATGACAATGTCCAGATATATGCGCGATACCTCACCTCAGGCCTCTGACCTTCCGTCTACATTCAACCATGGAAAGTAAGCTGCGCGTCCTGGGCCGTGATGCGCGTGAATGCATGAGCTCCTTGTTTGTCTACAGGATGTCCCGAACCGCATACAACCACGTTTCTCTCTATGGAGGCAAGCAGCAGACTTGCTTAACACCTGAATCCCTCTTGTGATCTCTGCTTCTGATGATAATACAGGACCGGTACTGGGTGAATACTCAGATTCCCGCCCATCACGTCGAAGTCGCACTCGAGGGAAGAGCCTGAATGCCCAACGCGATCGGATGATGACGCGCCTAGCGCACTCGCACGAATACGCGTCGAGCCTTACTGGACTAGCCGGACCGCAACAAGCCACTAGTAGGAGGAGCCACTCTGTCGACACGCACTCGACGGATGAGGATCTGCAACGCCACTACTCTGCCATTCGTGCGAGACTTAGCTCGGACATCACTATGGCCGACAACGGACACAGCAGCGACGGCCACGAAGTCTGGATGACACCTGCCGATCCTGATATGGTGCAAGTACCGCCGATGGGTATTCCCGAGGCTACGTTCTTGTCGCCTTTCGGCACTCCTGAGACGCCCGAGTGGATGAGACGCGTCCTGAAGGGCTTAGATCCGGAACACCCTCTCAGTCGGGCAGCTCAGGAGGCTCTAGACATTACGCCAGCTCATCAGGACCCGTATGAAGCCTTCTTGCAGAAAGCCAAAGTACCTGCTATGGGTGATGATGCGCCCTACTCCAGCCCGATCTTCTCTCGACCCGGACCAAGCGGGTCTATACGGATGCTCACTGATCTTCCGTCGTCCTCACTCCCTTCTCCAGCTCACTCTCAGACCCCTGTTCGAAGTACATATACCGGGCCGAATCCATACACACCGCGTAGTTCCGAATCACGCGATTCGTACTGGACGCCCGTGAAAGGATCGCAAGGTCCCACACCGTTCATCCATCGCCCCACACCGCGCTACGCGACTTCAGACTCATTTATCAAACGTATGCGCTTTGGACTATCCTGCAGCCCGGAACCTGCTAAACCAGACAGGGAAGTGGATACCCAGGATTCTGCGCCCAGCAGCAGCTTCGACATCGAGTGGGATCCTACTCCACCTATCACCGACGAGTTGGCGGCTCTCCTGGATGGCGATGCCATGTCCATTGATACTGCTCCTCGTTCTCGCATATCGTCGGAGGGTGAGACGCTTCTGAATGACGGTGGCTCTGATCCTGTAGAGCAGCGCTGGAAACCCGTGCGTAGCACAGAGGGAGGTCAGGAACTGTATCATGCAGCTGAGGGACTCGGACAGGAGGCTCGGCCGTTCTTTCACTCTCAGCAGCAAGGCATACCCTCTCAGTTGCAGCCTTTTACCGACCCTCCAGCATTTGACCTACCGCCTGCCTCTTATCAACCTCCCACGCAGGACGTATATGCGTCTCGACTGCTCCGATTCGCTGCCGATATGGACAGCAACGAGTTCGATCACGCATATGCGCCCAAGCTGCAGCGGTCTACCGATGTGCTGGACGAATACGATGAGCTTCTGCGATACAGTCCACCTAAAGGAGGTTAGTTGTGGTGGCACTTAAATTCGCTATACAAGACTGGTTTTGGTCCTTTTTGACCTGGTTCCATGTGCTACTGTTTCCTGAGATAATATGATGGACAATGCAGGTTATAGTACCCGCAAATTTGGTTCTCTCGCATCCACTCACACCGAGGGGCTGCCTCTCTGCCAATCTGTGTACCACTGACCCAGCATTCCTTCATTGAATTTTTTGATTCACACCAGATGTTCACTTCGTTGTGCATTGTTACATCTTCACTCATCGCCTCGTCAACCCAGGAACGCTCAAAGCTCGCAGCAAGCAGATCGGGAGCAGGACCACAGAGCTACACCACACCGTCAGACCTGATAGCGCATTGCCCAAAGTCCTTCTTGACGAGCCCGTCAGGGTTGGGCAGAATATCCTGCGGCAGAGCAGTTCAGTGTGGCCCATGCAAGTCGGCGCGGGTCACTCACGTGGTCAAAGATCCCCAAAGGAATACCCAGAGTGACACAGGCATTGGGGCTGTCCACGACAGCACCGACATGGGACTCCACGGGAGCTGCGGACAGAAGAAGATCTGAGAAGAAGATTGAGTACTCGTTCTTGGTCGACTAAAGCAGCTACTCACAAGCCTGTTCACGTGTGTACCCTAGCTTCATCAGGTACGCAATACAGTTGAGTGCAGCCTGCTTGTATGCAACCGTGCTGTTGTCTCAGTTAGAGCGTGTTGACATAAACGAGCGCATTGACGTACGCATCCATGTTGTACTGCTTGCCATCACCGTGGTAGTCGACAGAGATGCCCTCAAAGACCAGCTTGGCAGAGTACATCGGGTCGACAGGAGAAGGCTAAGAGAAGCAAGTTCAGGGACAGCTGAAGAATAGAGAGTCGATACGCACAAGGAAGATAGGCTGCTTGAGAGCGAACTTCTCGATGCCTCCCTTGATGATGGATGTCTTGAAGGTGACGATACCGGCCATCTCAATGGCTCCGCAGAATGAGAGCTGCACACCAAAGCTGAGCACCCCCATCAGTCATGAACCGGTGCATTACATACCTCGCCATCTCCCTGGCTGAAATGCAGATCGCCCACCGAGAGGAGAGCATCCTTGACGAAGACCGGGAAGTAGCTATAAACTGGAGGTCAACGACTGAACGAATGGCAGCGCATGGTGTACTCACCAGCGAGAACCACGAGACAGGTTCTTGATATCGCAGTTGCCTTTGTCCCAGTCATTTCTTCCCTCGGGCCTGCATTATGAAGCGATTACCCACCTCCATGCTCCCGTCCAGGAATCGTCCTCGCGCCCTCCTTAGCAATTTTCTCGAGCACCTCGGGCTTGAGCGGCTCTGCATACTCGTCAGCGTACGAAAGCGGTTGCATAGAAGCCACGCACCCTTCGAACCGATGTGAACACCCTTCGGCTCAGGCGGGAAGGCCACCGCCGGGACGACCTCTCCACAGGCCTGGATGAGCTCGCCCTCACGCCTGTTCCACTCGTTGAGCAGCTCCTGGCTTGGTGCAGTACCGCTACAAGTGACCAGGTCAGCGCTGCTCATACAAAGTACGGGAGGTAGGGGGCCTACATGAGCCCAGGATGAGTGATCCCTGCGAATCTCACTCCAGGAATATGCCTGCTCGAAGCGTAGATGCCCTCGAAGTCCCAGATTGCCTTGGCCGCCCTGCTCTGGAACTCCTTTGCTATTCCGCAACGATTGTCAGCACATGCACTCGCCCGCTGAATGATGACGCACCAAATAGCCCTCCGCCGTTGTTCAGCTCGAAGATTCCGGTGTAGCCCCACGGCATCTCCTCGAATGGCTGGACATCGAGGATGTCGACGACGAGGCAGTCGCCGGGCTCCGCACCCTCAACTGCGACGGGGCCCGAGAGATTGTGCACCTTCGTCAGGTCGACGTCGCGGATGTCGTCGCTGTCTAGATGGTCGCTGTGAGCCCAGGGAATCGCAGGAATGGCACCAGAACGCACAGTCGTTGTTCCCGATCTGGTTCGGGGTCAGCTTGTTACACAGGAAGCACTGTAACCTGACGCACCTGAGCCCCGGTCCAGTCCACACACTCAACCTTGAATACCTGCACCGCCCATCAGGTCGGCTGTCGCAACGACCATGTGTTCACGCACCTCGCCGGGCTTGACGGCGGCATATGCCGGGATGTCCGGGCTTGCAGTTGATCAGCATCCATGTTCCCGCTCATGTCGGGCGACTTACTGCCAACGGTTGTGGAGACCCTGCGCAGCAACGCACTTCAATTCCAGTGCTGTGGAACTCGAGGGTATCACGCACCTTCTGCTCAGCAGCAGGCTTGAATGGATCGACCTACGATTACTGCATCAGGGGCGTTCCTGCTCGCGTGACACCCACGCACCTTGATCACGGTCGGGTGCGGGACGCTGTTCGCCTTGGTGGCCATTGTACAGTTTCGGAGCAATATCAATCAGGCAGTTTGTACGTAGTCAAGCGTCAAGAATGAAGCCAGACAGCAACGGGGCCAGCTCGCCGACCCCGCTGCAGCCTTATCTATCACCGGTCGCTGTCATATGGACAATGCAGTGGCTTCACCGTCTTGGGCGACGAGCGGGTTCTTTACGGGATGTCTATTCTTCCTATCCTGACAAGGACTACCAGTATCGATCTGCCAGCAGACACGAATTGCCTGCAGAGATCACAAAGCTGGAAAGAAGCAGCTCGCATTCAGATTCTCTTATGGCACCGTTGCTGTTCGTGCTTTCTCTACCATTCTACAGATGGTCGGATAAGGACAAGCCAGGGAACAGTCCCGCATTTCCGTAAGTCCGATCTGTGGCTATGCAGAAGACCCTGGTTCGAAGTGATGAATGGAGGCATTTGGTTCCGTGCCCCGCCCGACGTGGCCGAGGTGGACGGTGCGTGTCATCGGTCGGGACCCTTGACAGACTGCATGAATTTGGTACGCGTCCATCCTCGCGTAGCGTTCCATCAGTTGCGGAACTTGACGTTTGGACAGTCTGCTGTGCGGGAATAGAAGAACTCTGCTTCACTTCATCTGGACTTTAGAGCGGCTTATCTTGGACTCAAACGCATCATGTACTTGTTACGAAACCGCCGCTCGGCGTCGAGCGCCCACTTTACCCGGTTCACGCGCACTCTACAAAGTCTGACTCGACTCTCGTCACTGAACCGGGACCCGCTGACTTTTGCACCTAGCAAACACTGCCGCCAAGTCACCACTAGCATTTTGCTTCGATATAGTAAGTTGCGGCATTGATTCGCCGTACGGGTCGATGACAGCTTGGCGTCAGGATGGGGTCCTGCTGCAAGGCAACCACGCCATTCCGTGCGCCAAGAGAGCGCTGAGAATGATGGAAGGCGAGAATAGCCGAGGGCTGTGAGTGATGGCCTCTTATCTGGCCGTGGTATGAGGTGACGTTAACCCTCCAACAGGAAGATACCGTATATTCTGGTTCGTTCTTGCTCATCCTCCGTTTGACCGACCCTTACTGAGGTCCGATACAGCTAACAAACGGTGGTGGAAGAACAGAGGCAGATCGAGCGAAGCTTCTCAGCTCACAACTGGACGTCAACGTCTGTACAAAACCACATTTATCCCGCTTGCGCTGATCAACTGCCGCCATAGCTCTCAGAGCGCCAGCTTGTCCAAGCGCACACTATACTAAAGACGGCTACCGAGGAGTACGGCGATGAACCCGTTCTGGTCCTTGGGGGTGAACTCGATGCCTGCCGGAAGATCGCAGAGAGGTACGATTCCAGAGTGCGGGGAGCCTCATGGAGTGTTCCTGATGACATGGTAGCTATGGGTACAAGTACGCGTACCTTCCTATAGACTACCTAGCTGCCGAGCCACGGTGAGTGCAGCCTCCACAGTGCGCCAACCTTCTCATTCGCCGTAGGATATGGCCCTTTTATAAACTGACGGAAGCGGAGCAAGCCGTGGTCAAGGTGGGCCCTCCTGTTCCAAGCCAGTGCAAGTTATTCTCATACCGAGTGTAGCCAAACCCCCGGCACCCGAAGCTCATATTGACATGCCATGACCCACGAAACTGTCAGCTCTCCCCCTTGTAATGCATCGTCCGTTGCTAATTTATGGACAGGGGCACTTGAGATTCAGCTCTTGTGCGACATGCTCAGTGACCCAACGGAACCACCACCCAAATTAGTGTTCTGTAATCCTGACCTCCTTTGGCGAACCGACTTTCCAAAGCTGCGTTTCGGACAGGGGGCTTTTAAGACTGCTCTCAGCGCCGTGTACAAGGTAGGAGGAGCTCATTTCACGAAGGAACTGTGCAAGCCATGCTGACGGGTCAATCTCCAGGAACGAACCACCAAAGCCTTGGAAAGCTTCCAGCTGGGCAAGCCGACGAAGACCACGTACGAGTTTGCGGAAGGGATTCTTATGCAGCAGGCGGGTATACAGGTAGGAGAGGAGATGCCACGCGTGTATGTTGTACTCCACGTGCCTGTTTATGTTACATTTCTAACCCGATCGTGCCCGCTTCCTCTTAGCTACATGGTCGGAGGTATATCAAGTCTCACGCATACGCTGGGTGAAGCTAACACCCATAACACAGATAACCCCGAATCTGATATTGCTGGCGCAAACGCTTACGGGTGGGACTCTATCCTTGTTGGTACTGGAGTATATGACAGCACCGAGGGACCGCCCACCCACTTTCCCTCACGAATCCTAGACAATGTGGAAAAGGCGGTAGAGTGGGCCATTGACCGGGAGTTTGCGCCCCTTGGAGAGAAGCTTAAGGAGCGCAGAAAGTGGGACGGAAGAGTAGTTAAGGTGCACGACCTTTGGAGCTAGACATAGACTTGTATGTTGATGATTGCCGACGATTGCAGGGCCAGGGCTCGTCGAAATACACACAAGACCCGCGCACCCGTGCCTACGTCTTCCTCTTCTTCCCTTGTGGGGCGCCATCATCCTCTTCATCCTCCTCATCCCCAAACTCGGCTCGTCTCACAACTCTTTTCACTGGGGCTGCGGCTCGTGCCTTTGCCTTGGTTTGACTGAGGGGTGCACCGGATTTGCTGGAACTTGCAACTGCGCCCCCGGAAGATCTGGGCTCTGGCTCCGGCTTTGCACGCACCGCTTTCCCCTCGTCCTCATCATCATCCGTAAACTCGGCACGCTTCACTATTCGCTTGGGCGGCGCTGGTGGAGGCTTGGTGGTCTTCGAGTTCGTCGTGCTGGCAGGTTCCGGGTTCTTGTTCACCGCCTTGCTGGCAGAAGCTAGTTTGGTCTGTCCCCTGATTGGTGCTTCTTCCTCGTCCTCGTCATCAGAGAACTGAGCCCGCTTGACCACCCGCCTGGCATGTCCTGGCATGGCAGTAGATGCGCCAGCCACTGCCTTGGGTGGTGCAGCAACTTTCCCTACCGTCATTATTAAGGTGCGAATGAGAGAGATCAGTAGATTGGGCGCACGAGCGTTTTCAGCCTTGGGCTTGGCTCTCTCTCGGGCTAGCTCATTTTCTTTCGCAGCGAGCTCCGCCTACGAGGGTTCATGGGATGAGAAACGGCAAACCACTCCATAGGTAAATAAAAACGAACTTTGAGCCTTGCCAGCTCCTCATCTGCGGTAGCGAAGTATTAGAGGACCACGTTTCGGTCAAAAGTGGGTCGAACTTACCCTCAGTATCGCGTAGCTCGACGGCCTGTTGATTTTTGTCTGACTTGGCGCTCCTTGAAGTGGATGCAGGAGAAAGCTCCACCTGCCCGGGCGCAGGGGTGGCAAGTGGTATCAGTGCGCAGCGACGGTATTGTCTAGCCTCATTTGCAATCTAGCCGCATTCAGAGCCGTCGATTCGGACCATCAGATGAGATTTACCATGTATATCAAGTCAGTGGCGGTAGCCGCTGCATCGCCCCTATCTAGTTCGGTCAGGGGTATCGTCAGAGCCGACGGACGACCCGGATCAACGATTAACTGTAGATGTGAGCCTACAGAATGTTATACCATGGTGCAGTTTCCACTGACTTCAACTGTGGCGCTGCCCCATCCAGCCACATGTAGATCACCTGCTACAATCTTGGAGCCGATGAATTCTGCAAGAGTCTTCCAGTCCTTGAACGCTGCCTCTTTGTCTCCAGCAACCTAAATTTAGATGAGCTGGGCCCATCTGATCCACGGATTGGGCGGTCACTAGCTTGCGGTCCCTGGATATCTCCTCACGCTTGGTGGAGGCGTAGCACTTCAGCTCGGATGCAATGAGGAAGAGCTTGAGCTGCCAGGAATAGTTGGAAACATGAGAAATGAGAACAAAGGTTTCGGGGGGATCATGTATCGTTTGTATGAGATTGGTCAGTGCGTCGAATGCGGACATTGTGTGCCTGAGGGCTTAGCGGCACAGCCTGGATACGATCAAGGCGATGCCTAGTAAGGGAAAGGCCGGAGGGATAAGCGGTAGCGCACGGTAGGGGCGAGGACAACAATACGGATGCAAACTCGCGTAAGACACGTGATGTATTTGGTGCCGTCGCGGACGCGGACTGTGCTCTTTCTCGATTTTTCGGCTTTTGTACCGCCCGTGCACGCGCGCCACTGGGTCTCCCCTTTGACTCCCGCACCCCACCGCATTCCCGTCCCTTAGCACCCGCGGGACTCGTCACCCCTTTCCATCTCTACCATGAACAACCACGTCGACCAGGTAAGCTTGCTCCGCGACCCGTCGCATCAAGGTAAGACATACTCAGCAAAACAAAAAGGTTCCCGAGATGTTCGCGGAAGACGAAGTGTCCGTTTCTGATTACGTCGAGAATCCTGATGACGCGCAAGACATTGCGATCCAACTCTGCTCAATGCTGTCAGCAGCGGGCACGAGCGTCAACGAGAATGGCGATTTTGTCATGGACGCCGCGCAGCTGAAAGCTTTCGCCGCACTTCTTCGGCGAAACCGCTTCCTTGCCGGGAAGAAGGTCCGCAAATACTACAAGAGGCGCTCCCGACGCGTCCTCGACCAGATACCAGAGGATGACATAGAGACCTCACTGACCTCAGCAAACCGAGGTGAACGCGACAAATTTGGGCTCGGCAGCACTCTCAGGGGCAAGGTAGTAGCCATAGAAAACAAGCTGCCCCTATCGGAGCTTCCGCCTTCGCCTGCAGCTGCTGATGAAGATGGCGCCGAGGTGAGCATGTCTCCGCCTGCTATAGCTACAGTAGAGTACGGGCACTCAACATCCACTGACGCAGCGCACTCTGGAGGTGGGGGAGGTCGTTCTGACTCTGTCACCGGATGGCAAGTCATACTTACCGGGAGAAGTAGCGCAGTCCCACAGCTATGGTGAGTCATTGCTGACTGTCCTTGTAGATCTTTGACCCGGAGGCCGCACCCCCCATTGTACGCGTTCTCAAGCCTGAGGAGGAGGGCCAGCACTCCCTGGTGGCGGTGTACCCACACGGCGGGTTGTAAGTGTCGATATTTACTCTTTTTTTGTTCACCCGTATGCAGATGCAGAGACTGACGGTGAATCTTCTCAGTGGATGGTTCACAGACTCCCACGTGTGGCGTACAGACGCCGCGCAGCTCAAACGCCTCGAAATCGTATCCACCGACTCTGTAGCCAAAGAAGCATTCAGAATTGCGCAGGACCCGGCCAAGTGGCGCACAACATTCAATGCGTCTCTGAAGGTGATGGTAGAAGCACGTCGGGCCACTGATATTGAGCACGATGACAAGGCGAAGGCTAAGGACGATTCCATGGCGCCGGATGACAAAGATGCCACCGTAGCCGACGGTGACGAAGAAGGTAGCAATATCGACGACCACGACAACTACGAGGATCTTCAGCCAAGCCGCCACCTTCGTTCTCACGCACATCTTCTCGGCCCTGACAGGTACGAGGTCGGCGAACTCGTCCTGGGCAAACTGCAAGGTCACCCTCCTTGGCCGGGCAAGGTGAGTCATACTTGACGACCCTACTTCAGCATATTTGACGGTGAAACTTGCTCCAGATCGCAGACCCGCACAAGCTTCCTATGCAAATCGCTCTGGCATGCCCAGACAGGGACGACCCGGATGTCTACCCCATTCGCTTCTACCCCGATGGTGATTAGTAAGGAGATACTTATCCTGTCACTCTCGCAGGAAGCTGATGTCTCCGGTGCAGCTGGTGGGTCAAGCACACGGAGATCATTCGCCTTGATCAGGAGCGAGTGGCCAAGTTTGTGCGCGAGACGCGTGCAAACTTCGGCCCCCTCCTGGAGGGTTACAAAATCGCGCGGGATACATCAGAATGGGAAGCAAACAACCCAACACCGGAGGACGTCGTTGATCTGTACATGATCGAGATGCCTGGTGAGACATTGAACCTGTGCTATCTAAGAGTCCGGCACTCACTATGGGGCTGGCTTACAGAGAAACCGAAGCCCAAGGTGGTGGAGCAGAAGATGTCGCACAAGCGGAAGCGTGGGCATCATAGAGACGACAGCGGGACACCGCAGCCCAACAAGAGGCGTAAGCGTGGCGAAGATGGCGAGGAGCACAAGCCGAGGAAGCGCAAGATGCAGTCCATGTCCCAAGACTACGTCAACGGGGACGTCAAGAATGAATCGATGGAGTCGTCTGTCGTGGATCAGCGACCGCCCCTCTCCCCTCGAGCGGCGGCGGCGGAACAGGCGCAAGAGAGGAAAAATAAGCTGCTCAAGATGCGCTGGCTGCTCCAGAAGACGTTCCTCAGCGGGGAGAAGCCCAATGACATGGTAGGTGTCTCATATCTCGCAAAACAGTGCAGGGCCTGAAATTGTTGGGCCCAGAAATTCCCGGACGCATCGAGGGTAATCGACGAGCTGCAGAAGGACACGGAGATTACCGGCGCTGTCCTTCGCGTACGTTCTCGCCCCCCAGTCCCCCACGCCGATACTGACCCGAGCGCAGGAAACCAAGCTTCAAAAAGTGCTCATGGGCATCACCAAGATGGATTTTATTAGGAACGACGACGAGTTTGACTTCCGCGGGCGGGCACGGGCGCTGCTCAAGCAATGGGAACACATCCCCATGCCGCCCTCGTCCAACGCCGGGGACGGGCTGGGCGAGCGCGGGGGGAGCGCGAAGCCCAGCCTCAGTGGGTTAGACTTGGGGCTCAGCCCGCTGGTGATCAACACCCAGCTGCCGAAGGCCGGGAGCGTGTTAGGGAGCGCCGCGAGCCAGCGGGCGAGCGTGCCGAGGGGAATGAGCACCCCCAGTGCGCTGCTGACGGCCCTGCCGAGCGCGGCGGACGACACGCCTACGCAGGACCATGCGTGAGGCGTGGCGGGCGGGCGGTCATACCGCTCCGCTACCTCGCCCCACTCTCCATGTCACCAAGCTCTAGGAAAGTTCTCAAGTTCCACTTACTTCCTCAGCCCGGTCTACATGAATGGAAAGCTAAACTAACCTATGTCTGTCGTTCCTCATGTCTCTTTCCTTCTTCTGTGTTTCTGCCCTTGCCTGTTCCCCCCGTTCTCCCTTTCCTTTTTTCTTTCTGCTGCCCTACCCGTGCCTCTCCTACCCTCCCTCTCCTTACCCCCCCATGCGCTACCCGGCCTACCCGGATACCTCCCCTCCAGCTCTTACCCTCACCCCGCCCTCCCTATACAAGAGACCGCGAGATACACGCTAACGCCCCCGCTTCATGTACCATGCCTTTTCACCCGCGTCCTCCCGAGTCGGTTTTTTCCCGCTCCTTTCTGATCCTCAGTGTCCAAAGTTTCCATGTTCTCCTTCTCCTTCTCCTTCGTGTTGTACAAATGACCCCAGGAGGGGGTGCTATAGGGGTGCTATGGGCTATGACTTAGTACCGGTATGAGTTAAATGTTATGTGGGTTTATGGAAGTGCGTCTGCGTGCTGCCCCGCTGACCCCATAGCTGAGCACTTGCCCCCACCCCACCCGCCATGGATACTACAATATCCATGGCGGGTGGGGTGGGGGACGACAGGCGCCACGTCCTTCCGTGGGGGCACTGGAGGCCATGGTGGTGAAAGACCGTTATATGGGTTGATGCAGCGTGCCTGGGCGTGGTGACTCGTCACTCGTGAGCCGCTCATCGCACAGTGGACACTCGCCCAACCCTGCACGTTGCCAGAGATGAACAAGTAATGTATACTGTATACTAGGGTGGGAGGTATCTGGGGCGGAGAGGCTGGAGAGCAGCAACCTCAGGTGTATGGCTGCAGGGTGAAAGGAGAAGTTCAAATTGCCCTCACGATCTCCTTAGATGGTCTGCGGGCGCTGCAGCCCTCAGCACACCCGGGCACTTCTGTGCGCCAGATGGAGCCCAAAAAAATCCCGACGAAGAGTGCCCACAAACAAGCTTTTCCACACACTACTACCTCCTGCCCCGTCCACTGCGCACGCCCTCTCTCCCGCCCTAACCCAGTGAACGTCGGGCAGTGTGATCCAACAATTCCCGAAAACAAATGCCTCTCGGCGCCTACGTTGCCACCGGACCCCGACCCCGGACGGTCGCCTCCCACCATCCGCCCTAGCCTCTAGGCGGGAAAGCGCACAAATTCTATTGGTCGGGACCGGGAGGAAGCACTATGTCCTTCTTTCAGGAGCGCTGAGCTCTGAGTACTGGATGTTGACCCGGCTCGCACGATGGAAAAGCATCGCTTTCATCCCTCTCCCGCAGCGACGGCTGGGAGTGTAGGATGACTCGCGTGGGGGTATGCTGTTATGAGTTTTCTTTGGAAGAGCCACAGCGCGAGAACTAGGAAATTCAGGTCCGGAACGAGGGCAAGCCTGATCGCGTGCCATCTTGGTGCAGAATAGATACACGCGCTCATAAAGTGGTTGGCGTGGTCGCGATCGATACACAACCTCCAACACACACACCGCTGATAGGTTGGACACTCCCATTGCGGTAACAGCGCGGGCCCGAGGCAGGTGCGTTGAGGACGGCTGGAGTCGGGGTTGACAGTCTAGAGCGAGAGATGTGAGCCAGAGGCGGCGGTCCACGTCCAGCCCGCATCACTCGTACTACCCGGTTACAACAGACAGAATCCAGAGGCGTCCGTGACTGGGGCACAGTAAAAAAAAGGCATTGACCATGCCGGCCGATGCGCATTATGCGGAGGAAGCGGGTGCTGCGGTTTGGGGGTCCAAAGGGCCGGACAATGTGCCTCACACAATGATTCCACAAGCACACACCGCCTGGACTGCTGCGCACAAACATGTCAGCTGCCAATAGGCGGAGTGGCGGGTCGCTCATTGTGAGAAGACGTCGTCGACGACCCGCAGGGGTGATTGTAGAGATAGCGGAGTGAAGCAGAGGACTGGGTGGGGTTGATGGGGCTGGCCACACGATGAGCCCGCAAGCACATCGTCCCCAGTCTGTTACATCCAGCAACCGCGCACGCCGAGCGTACACAGTCGGCGGTTGAGCAGGCAGAAGCGCGTTGCGGGGTGATCATGCGTCGGCAGTCGCACGAAAAGACAACGGAGGATCGGAAAGTGGTCGGACCCAAGCCCGACGCGCAGCATCCTCGTTGTCTGCGTGACCAGGATCGCTAGCTGCTTGTAGCAGATGAACGATCCAACCATGTTCCGAGGTTGCGCGATGAGCGAGGGTCGACGACGTGTGCCGAGTTGCGAGGGTGTAGGGGAGGGACTAGAGGCAATGCCCAGCACGCAGTTCAGAGCTGCATCGCTTCCACCCTGCGCTCTCCATGGGGGATACGAGGGAGGATGGAGCACGCTACTGCGTGGAGGAGCATCGCTGCCCATGCCGTCCTCCACAGGAGAGGAGGACGGCCACCGAGCGAGGAGCGAGGAGCGAGCGTTAGGTGATACACAACCATGCACGGGAGCTACCGAAGAGCCAAGGGGCAGGTGATGTCCTTGGGCCCGAGACGACCCGTTCAAGGGGCTGGGAAGCGCCATCCGTTCGAGCTCCCGCAGGTGGTGGGAGGGAAGGAAGGCGTGCTGAGCGCAAAGACGGAACGGGAGGTGTGTATAGCAGAAGGGCGGTGGCGGTGGGCGGTGGGCAGTGGTTGTTCGGGAGGTGGTGGGAGGTGGTGGGCCAAATTCCGCGCGAGGACTCACGCGCTCTGGGTGGGTGGTTCTCTTCCCGGAGCCTGTAGCAAAGGCCGATAGACCCGACCTGGAACGGCAGTGGGCTCCATGAGCCGGTGTGCTGAGCGGTGATCCTCCTTGGTCGAGCAACGGGCAGCAGCAGATGTTATGTTGGAGCGGGAAAGCGGTCCTGTGAGCCAAGCTGCCACACAGCAAGAGAGACGACAGGAACAGGCCTGAAACCCAGAAATGTGTCGTAAGTGGTAAGTGGTAAGTGGTAAGCGGTAAGTGGTAAGTCGTAGGTAACGCGCGGGTTGATCGTCGTCACAGTAAAGTAAACAAATCGCCACGTGGGCAGAAGCACGGCCGTCTTCTTGCTTCGCAGCGCTTCTCGCCGCCTCCAACTTCCTGGCTTCCTCAGATAGGCGGTGCCTTGCGCCCACGCACGCACGTACCTGGCGAAGCGCGGGAGCACGCGGAGCGAGGTACGAGGGGGCGAACTGCCGACAGACAGGAGGATGCCGGTGGGCATGGGAGTGTTGTTGTATCACAGTAGCTGGAGGACGCACGAGCGTTTCTCCTTCCTTCCTCTCCACCGGATGCCTTCCGCTGACGCACCGCGCAGTGAATGCGATACCGTGCACCAGATAAGCTTGATTGCCGTACAGGGTCCCCGCCGACCGGGTATGTGGGATACCGTTGTGGCTCTTACGACCGCCCTAGCAACGCCCTGCGAGTCCGTTGCTGTCGCACTTTCAGGCTTTGGAGGGAAGGGTTCGGCCTGCGATCGGCCGCTCTTTTTTTGCAGTGCCTTCAGTGGCAAAGTATTCAGTAGTACTGGGCGCCTCTGATCGTCACTCAATAATCAGGTAGGGAGGAGTGAATCAGGAGGTGAACTGAATACGGGCACATGCGGCGGCGGCTGATCAGACTCGCACTTTTTCCGCATACAGTGCGCAAAGTGCGGGGAAGCGTGAAAGCCCGGGAAGGCAGGCAGGGGACGGATGGAACGCTCTGTTCGAACGCTTCTGCTTCTGTGCCAAAGCTGAGTGTGCCGGCAGCGAACTGTCAGAGCGTGTAGTCAGTAGTAACCCACCAGTAAGAGCTCGTCAGTAATCAGTCTGGCGCCGCGTATGGGCTTGTGTACTGTAGGACACGTAAGTGGCCCCACTAAAGACAGTTGAGGCCCGGAGCAGGGCACCCTAGGCAGCCAACCGATGGGACCTATTAGGGGTTTTCCGTCGCGGACGCGCGACAGGCCTGTTAGGGGTCTTTCCCGACCAGATCTGGCCGGGATGCGGTCGCCCGCGGGCCGCTTACCAAAAGCAGATCTGGTCGCACGTGAACCGCATCTGGGCGCTTGTCCGTCGTGTGTCATCTTCTCCTCCCACATCTGGCCGTGCCCTAGCTGGCCGGCCGTCCGGCTATCTCACCTCATTGCGTCTCGTCGCCGGCTAACGCACAGTGTTTGACCGCCAGAGGGTTCTCCCACCCCCTCGCGGCCAAGCATCACTGTCACCACCTTCCCCTCGCCAACCACCACCTCCCGTCTTCGTCTCGTTCTCGTCAGCCTCCTGGTCAGCCTCCCTCTCGATCTTCTTATGGACGGCCGGCTCGCTCGCTGCGTGCGCAACGACCTTGGACGGCTGGAAGCTCGGTCTCGTCTACGGTCGCCAGCCCTCGGCTTGGGAGCACCTTGCGCGTACGCCCTTATCTTGCGAGCAGCTTGCGAGCAGGAGGTGCTGGCTTGGTCTTGTTGAGCTCCTCGTTCTCGACGACCTTCTCCTTGACGGTCTTCGTCGTGTTCTTGTCCTCGTCATCGACCTCTCTTCGATCTTGGCCTCGTACTCCTTGGCCTCCTCGTCGTCCTCGACCTCCTTCTCGCCCTCCGTTGGTGACGGCGAGCTGGATGGCTGAGGCGATGAACTCGGAGTGCTTCTTCACGGGTGTCCTTGATGGGGACTCTGCCCCCTCTTCCTGCCGGCTGGCCGTCCGACTACACCCTCTCGCGACGGGACAGCGATGCGTGCTCGCAAGACGCTTCGGGCTCGCCGCTCTCGTCTCACGCACGGGACAGCGAGCCGTACTCGCGCGGAGTTGTCTCGCGAGACCGAAGTGCTTGGTCTTGTTGAGCTCCTCGTTCTCGACGACCTTCTCCTTGACGGTCTTGGTGTTCTCTTGTCCTCGTCGTCGACCTCTTCGATCCTCGCCTCGTCCTCCTTGGCCTCCTCGTCGTCCTCGACCTCCTTCTCGACCTCCTTGGTGACGGCGAGCTGGATGGATAGGAGATGAACTCGGAGTGCTTCTTCTCAATGTCCTTACCTTGATGGGGGGTCTGCCCCGTCTCCCTGCCGGCTGACCGTCCCACCACTCCCTCTCGCGACGGACAGCGAGCCGTACTCGCCAGGCGTTGTCTCGCGAGCAGCTTGCGAGCAGCTCGCAGGCGGCTCGCGAGTACAAGCCGCTGACGGCCGGCTGGCGAGCGGCCTGTCTTGTTGAGTTCCTCGTTCTCAACGACCTTCCCCTTGACGGTCTTGGTGCTCTTCTTGTCCTCGTCATCGACCTCTTCGATCTTGGCCTCGTCCTCCTTGGCCTCCTCGTCGTCCTCAACCTCCTTCTCGACCTCCTTGGTGACGGTGAGCTGGATGGGTGAGGCGATGAACTCGGAGTGCTTCTTCTCGATGCCCTTGTCTTGATGGGGGTTTTGCCCCATCAACCTGCTGGCTGGCCGTCCGATCACTCCTCTCGCGGGACACCGATGCCTCCTCCCTGTCCCGTCATACTTGACGCCCTAGTCTCGCGCCACGCTTGCGAGTGGTACTCCCCCGGTCGTCTCGCGAGCGTGCTCCGTGTGGCTACACCTGCTGCGTCACGAACGGCCACTTGGCCGTACATCCACGTCACCCCGATCGTCAACCCTGCCGGCCGGCGGACGCGCTCACCTCGAATCTCGACAAGGGGCACAAGACTCGCTAGATCCGTGACACGGGAATCGGCATGACCAAGGCCGACCTCGTGAACAACCTCGGCACCGTCGCAAAGTCTGGGACCAAGGCGTTTATGCAAGCCAGCCGGCTGGCCCCACAAGGAAAAGGCCCTCTCCATCCGCGACACGGGCTCCCCATGATCAAGGCTGCCCTCGCGAACAACCTCGGCTCGATCGCAAAGCCTGGGACCGAGGCGTTCATGGAGGCCATGTCCGTCGGTGCCGACGTCTCCTGCATCGGGCAGTTCGGTGTCGGTTTCTACTCGGCATACCTCGTTGCCGACCGTGTGCAGGTCATCACCCAGCACAACAACGACGAGCAATACATCTGGGAGTCCGCCGCCGGTGGTACCTTCACCATCACCCACGACACCGTCAACCCGCCACTCGGCCGTGGTACCGAGATCCTCTTCTACCGCAAGGAGGACCAGCTCGAGTACCTCGAGGAGAAGGCGATCAAGGATGTTGTGAACGTGCGATCCGTGTTCACCTCCTACTCCAGCCACCGGCCGATCGGCCGTGGTCTTGCTCTACTTGAACGACCACCAGTACCAATGCCTCGAGGAGAAACGTATCATGGACCTCTTGAACACGGCCTCTGCGTTCGACCTTCACGCTCTCACGTTCTCTTGCGGACACCTGCACGGCTGGCTGGCCGTCCGCGACGTATGGAGGAGAGTAGCATTGTCATTGTTGAGTAAGTAGCTAGTGAAGCAGTGTGTGACATAGTTCTTTGTCCCGCGCAGAGGCGCCGTTTAATGTTATTCCCCTTTACTCCGCCATATCGTCGCCTTCATCCGCGACCTCCGAGTTCTCTGCGACCGGCCAGCTGGCCAGCACGTCGAACAACGCTCGCTTGTAGACGGCCATGTCGTGGGGCGGGGCCTTACCATACCCTCTGACGAGGCTATGCTCGTTGGCGATTACCCATAAGCCGCAATCCCATTTGTTGGGCTGTTGCACCACCTGAGGATCCCAGGATCGGTCACTTTTTCTTGCTCGCTCAATCAAGCGCACTTACGTCAACATCCACGTACCGCCAGCCGGCCCATCCGGGAATATCTATTCCCACTACTCCACGCGCCTTGTCGATACAATCTTGGATCCACTGTACAGTGTAGCAGTAGTCAGAAAAGCCGATACTCTGGAGAATCAAGGTGCTTACCCCGCGGTACTTCATGCTCCCGCCCGTGCTCTTGACACTATTGAAGAACGACATTGTCTTTGCCTCGAAATCCACCCTGCAGAGGACCCAATGTGTTTGCTTCAAGTCGTGGACGGGCATCAACCAGATCGGCCTTCTGAAGCTATGCATGCGGTCGTATTTCTGGGCACAACGTCAGGCCGGCCAGCCGAAAGGATACAGCTGAACTTTGGCACTTACTCCGTGAATATTGCGCTGGTCCCTTGGAAAGACATGCGAGAAATGTCTGTCGAACCACGCCGCAAGCAGTTCTGGGTCGTTGGGAATGTAGGGCAGCTCGGCCAGAGCCTGCGGAGAGATAATTCGTACGGAGGGCAGGCCGGCCGGCGCCACATATCTGAACCATTCGTAAGGTTGACCTTCTTCGAACAGGTGCCCGAACAGGTCGATGATTTGATCGTCGAGCAGCCTGGTGCGGGAGTGCAAGATGGCGAACATCTCCCGAGTAACGAGAAGTCGACGATACCCCACGTTCAGCGTACGCTCAGGCATTCTTTCAAGGTCAATCTCTTCCGCTGGAGGGGGCGGTCTGGTTGAAATCCAGAGGAAAAGATCGCTCGAGTCGTTGAAGGTATGGATCCGTACGGCAGGGCCCGCCGGCTGGCCGACGTGGGTTGGTGCTGGATGGCCATAGAAGACGTTGCGCGTGCGTAGACCCGTCATTCTCGGACGTCCCATGCCCACCGTCCCATGGGAAGATTGGCCTGCACGCGCGGCCGGCCGTCCGGCCGTCATCGTCCTTTCTTCCCGCGCGGATTGCTCCAGCTTTGCCACCTCCTCCCGGACGCGCTCCTCGTCCCACTCGTGTTGCTGAAAGAAGAAACTGCTCGGCCGCGTCCCTGCGGTGTCCACCGGTTCCGGTCGAGCACCGCTCAGCATATTTGCCATCGAAGTATCGGCCGTGCTTGTCGCCCCTCCAGATGCTTGAACACGGCCAGCTGGCTGCACCGGCGGATCAAAGTGGTACAGTGTCTGCAAACCCGCTTCGTGGGTCGAGTTCGGCTGGCCAGCAGACTGCAACTCCATTGCAGGAGCCTGAGCTGGCGTCCGCTCGGGCCATGGTGGCGAGGGTGAGCGAGAAACTGGCGGCGAGGGTGAGCGAGACGCTGGCGGCCAAGGTGGTGAGGAGTGGCGAGAGGGCGGCGCGGTCTCCGGCCATGGCGGAGACGAGCATCTGGAGCGCGGGGCGGCAGGCCAGCCATGATCGTCCTCCATCACTTCGTCTTCCTCTTCCACCTCTTCATCGGCATACAAGACCCTCCCCCCAACCCTCTCGGCATCCATCCTAACCGCCCCCCCAAGCTCCTCGTACACGACATCCACATCTCCCATGACTCGATCGTACACATCCGAATTCTCCCACAGCTCCTCCTCCTCCCCCTCGTCGGCTGGCGGGCTGCTCCAACGCGGACCCAAGGTCGGTACGCGATACGGCGGAGCGTTGACCGTAGCTCGCGCCGGTGTCGGTGGCGAGCGTGTGGACGCCGCAGTCGGACGGCCGGCTGCTCGGCCGTCGTGTCCTTGGTCTTGCAGCCAGCTGACTGTCCTTTGACGAACGATGCGATCGCTTTCCTCCATAGCAGTATCGAAATGAGATGGTGAAGCGGCTGGTTGGTGGAGGTTGTGCCAACGTCGACTGGCGGGGGTGAGTGGTGGGACAAACACGAAAGGGTCCCTTCTGGAGGGAGTCGCGTTCTGATCCGGCGACGGGCGCTTCTTATGGATACTGGTCACGCGAATCCAGCGTGCTTCTGGAAGGGCCCTACCGGTCCACCTATGTCGAAGATCTGTGTGTTGTGTCTGCAACCGCTGCAGACGTACTTTGTCACCCAAATCTGAGGATTTGTTAGCTGTTGCTTTGAAGGCTGGCCGGCCGGCTAGCCCCGGGCGGCATCCACGTACTGCTACTGCGCGCAACGGCCTGATTTAACGCGTCTTGCTCCTCTTGCCACCACCCGATGACATTATCCACCTCTCTCTCCAAGCGCATCTCCTCTTCTCTGCAACGAGCTTCCAGCAGCCATCCCGTGACGCCGTGCCGTACGTCGTCGTTCGTGACCCATGCGGGTGGCGGATGGACGGCTGGCCACCAGACATCATCCAAGAGGTGGTGATCCTCTGTGGGACGTTCCAAACTCTCAGAATTCAGCTTTTGAGGCAGCGGTATGTTCCAAGTCGGGTCGAAATGTTGCGTAAGACGATCTATGTATCCATTGTAACGTCGAATCGCTGCTTGTGTCGTCGTCCAGCGAGGGCCGTAGCCTCTCAAGATTTGATCCCTGAGTTTGGTCCCTTTGGGCGCTTAGTGTCTCATGCGCACGGTGGCCAGCCAGCCGAACGCTCACCTAAAGGCTCTCGCCCACCTCCTCGTGCTCGGTGCAGGCGCGCTAACTCCCACATATGACCAATCACGCGTTCTCTGATGTTCTTCTTCTCTTGTCGTGCTAGAATCAAGTAATGCAAGAACACCCCTGACACTCCCCGAAACTCAGGGAAGGCTTGCTCAATATGGAGTTCCGCGAATAGCTTTTCTCCTTTCTGCATCAGTTCTGCATGACTGTGACTTAGATCTTCAAAAACTGCACGGCCAGCCGCCCGGCCATGCGTCTGGGCTAAGCTTGCTTGAGCCTCCTGAATTATGGTTTCGACTCGAAGCATTTCGCTTTGTAATCGCTTGTAAACGTCGATCTTGGCCTCCAGCACCTTCATCGAATCTATCATGCTATTAGGCCGGGGGGTCGGCCGAACTCCACTGATTGCACTCACCCGCCTGCTCCGTCTCTTTGGGAGCTAATTGAAGCTGGTGCTGTTGTTGCAATTCGTTTGCAGACATCCCACTATCCTGCTGCAATTGTTTCGCCCGGTGCCGTTGAAATCCTAGCAGCTTGAACTTCTGATTGAACCAGCGCCCCAAATGCTCTTTCATGGTTTCTCCGCAGTGTCGGAACTTGCGATCAAGAGCCATCACGCGACGAGATTTCTGCTCTATGCTCAGCACCAACAAAACTGGCTTGGGATGGCCCGCTGGCCGGCCATCCCAAGCTGACAACGAGCGTACCTCGGCTCTGCGGAGGATCGGTATCTCCCTCCGAGTTCGGCTCCAAACCCTCTCGCTGCCCTCTCCGTCACTCAAGCCGAAACCTTGTCTTCGCCGTGGATTGTATACGACCTGGCACGACCACTCGTGACCATATGCGTGCAAGACGCTGCACCCCATGATAACGCGGGGAAGTGCCTCTCCCAAGTATCCGTACTTGAGCCAGCAGAGGTTTTAGAGGAACTTCAGTATGGCCATACGGCTGGCTGGCTCACCATGCGACAACTGTTATCCAACTGACATCCGATGTCATACAGCAAGCCGACGGTAGCAACACTGGGCAGTTCCTTCAAGAGCTCTAAGAGCATGGCGACCACATACTTCTGTTGTTCCCCCGGTGTCGTGATATCACACGCAAAGAGCGGTATGTCGTGTCGACAGAGCAAGACCACCACGCCGGTTGGATCGAAGAGATGCTCGTTGACAATGGCTGCATCCTCATCGGCTACTTTGAACGACTTCTTGCAGCGTTCCAGTGCCTCCTTACTCAGTCGCGCAGCGGCGTGGTCGGCCGGCCGGCCCGTCTTCATCCGCAACATTGCCTCACCCACAGCATCGACTGCTTCCGAAGCCATGAAGATTTCCGCGTCATACACGGGTGTGGTGTCTACTCCTCCGCGAAATCGCCGTAACTGCCTGTTTCCATCGGCACAGACGATGATGTCAGGTCCTCTGTATGAAGCGTCAATGGTCGACCAGCAGGTGATCAGCATAGTTGGACTCACTCATTGGCCGGCTGGCCCCACGTTTGATGCGCAAAACATGCAGGGCAGTATCGTCTCAATCGAGCGGAAGCACGCATGTGCTGAACACCGTCATTGGCAGGCGCACGCTCTGGAGCGATGGGATGCTCGGCATCCACCATCTCGACCAACTGGCGCTGCCATGCCACATCAGTCACCTCGTACCATAGGACGGCACTGGCGAAGCTGCGCCTCCATGGATCTTGCAACACACCTCGCTGCATGGAAGCGTTAGCCGTTCGTTCGGCTGGCCGGCCTGCAGGGAAGCACTGACATCGAAGCCATCTCGATAGAACCACCCCTGATCGCCTTGTTTCCTCCGCAGACCTTCACAGAATGCATCGAGTGGCGTAGCACACATCCTGTACAGGTGGAGGAAATGGAGAAGTAGACTCTGACTAAATGCCATCTTAGGTCTGTTCGGTGTGCTAGGCCAAAACCCCCCAAGAACCAACGTGCGAGCCAGGGGATGATCTTCGCAGTGACTAAGATTGAGCTTCTGGAAACCTTGGAACGGCTGGCCGTCAGACCGACCCGCTTGGAAGGCGTCGTTGAAATCCCACTGACCGTCAAAGCACACACAGTCAACCTTGTGCACTCGAGTATTCCGACAGTTTCCAGTGCATCCAAACTGCGCTATGGGCTGTGCCGCAAGTCGGAATCCGTTCGTGGCTGAGTATACGTCCTGTAGACTGTGGATCAAGCGTGGTATACAAGATAGCCAGCGCTGATGTGTTTGCTCCTTTTGCAAACCGTACCGAGTGTGGCCAGCCGGCTGGCTGCTCGGCTGTAGAGGATCCGGGGCTAGGTCTTGCCACAAGTCGTCCCATTCTTGCTTATCGGGCTCATATGGGAGGGGGTCGTCGACTGGAACCTCAAACCGCGAGCCTCCGATATACTGGGAACCTGGTACCAAGGACGGCAGCGTCGGGCCCGCATGCACATACTGCTTTCGTCTCTGGCGCCCAAATTGCCTCTCGCGTGTTCTGTGGGGCACCTCCTGGGGTGTAGCGACTTCGAGGAGAACTTCTTGTGGACGGCGCCGCTTCCTGGAGATGAAGGCGTTTGGGCGGCTAGGCATTGCTGGGGATCCGATCCGCGAAGCCGGAAGACGAGAATCGGTTGGCCGGCTGGCCAACTAGTGTTTCTCATATCTATCTCATTCGCTCACTCTGTATGGGAGCGGATCGGCGGCGCAGAGTACGGCGACACGTCCACTTGACCCGGCGATCAGCAACGGTCTCACATGCCACGTGAAGCCGAGAGGGTCCAACCAGATCTGCGACCAGATCACAGAGCACAGAGCCAGATCTGGTTATTCAACACCCAGATGTTGCTCATCCTTCCACATGAGCTATCTTCATCTATCGGACGGCTGGCTGGCCGACCAGATGTCTACCTCAGGTGCCCTGTTGTTCGCGTCGCATCCAACACATCTCCAACATACTGCGTAACGCGGTCTGCCTTGCTCCCTACCAACGGTGGTCGATCGCGTCCGACTTGTCTCATCTCACCTCTCTATCCCACTCTCAAGCGGCTATGAGCTCCCTGCATCCACTGCCGCTGGGTCAGGCAGATTTCCGACCTTGCGGCTCACTGCACATTGAGAGCCCGCGGTGGCTCCCTCTGGGATCCACCCCCCAGAACTGGCTCCGCTTGCTCATCTTACGCGATTGGTATCTGGTCGACGATGATACCAACGAGGAGATCTCTTGGACGTCCGGCCGGCTAGCCGCCCGGACCTACTCATACGGCGCCACGGCACACGGGCCTCTCCATCTGGATGCCCCTGCAGCATGGCCGTTTGACACCTCAGACCCGACTCAGACTCAGGCCGATCCCCCTCATACCGCAACGCCTAGCGTGTCCATTTGTGGCGAAGCCTTTGCTGTCGCTAATGACGGCTTCCAGAACGCTTGGAGCAACGAGTTCTTTGTGTATACGCCGCTCCAACGACATATGTTGATCGAACAGGGTCGAGTCAAGGGTCCGGTGGTGCGTAGCTTTCGGGTCGGCGATTCTGCAAGCTACGACTTGGAGCATGCGGGGATGTTTTTCCGGTGAGCACGGCTGGCCTGCCGTCCAAGTATAGCCCGAAGATTCACGGCTGAAACACTGTAGCGATTCTTGGATTACTGCGATTTGTCAGCTGTTCGTATATCTGCCCGACCTCCACGTTGTGCTCCTGCTGCACGATCCTCGCATGACCGGCCGGCTGGCCTTTGAAGAATGGGTTGGCCGCCAATCCGCACGTCTTAGGGATGTGTTTGTCTCCATCTCCCCTGCTCCCTATACGTTCCACGAGCCCAGTATGCTCGTCCCCGTCGGATTCATGCCGCCGTTGGTGCGAGCTTGGGAGGAAGTGGGAGAAGCTCATGGGCTGAGGCGTTACGAATGGCTGGAACGCGATTTCGCGGGTTTGCTCTTCGCACAGCTGGTTTCCTTTCGAGGAGGACCAGTGGAATGGCATGAGACCACAGAGTTGGAGGGCCCGGGCACTGATTGGGAAGCTGTCGAGAATGAGGAGGGTACGGAAACGCCGAGCGGGGCATAGGTCTAGGTTAGACTTCAAAGATTACGTACCTTTGTTGTTCGTAGTGTCTCGGCTGGCTGCCCGGCTGGCTGGCTGGCGACAATGACATCCCCCTTCCGTTTACGATGTCACTGAACTCAACATGAAGGATCTGAGGGGCCCTGATCGTATTCTTCGCCGGGGAATCATGGGACACCATCGTCCGTCAACAGCCAGCGCACATGCTTGATGCTTGATGGACATAGAGTGTATGGCCAGGTTAAGCCGTACACCGTAGATACGATTGAGCTGCTAGACTGTGCCAGGCCGGACGGCCGGCTGGTACATCCACAAATCAAGGGGTCACAAACTCGTGCATTGTGCTGCGTGCATCTGACATCCAAGTAACCAGTGTTATGTTCGAGGCGCAACAATGTCAGGGGAGAATTCGGACGTAACCCAGAGCAGGCAAGTGCAAGTAAACATCAATACTGTTTGCAGTACAGTGACTCATTGGAATGACGCTGTGGGTAGCCGTCTGGCTGGCCGTCTGGCTCGCCAGCTGCTTGTTGGCAGCATAGCTGATACTCGGTCAACACTACCCCGTTGTTCTGACATGCTTCACTTGGGAAGAATACAGCCTGCTTACTTCTTTCAATAATATCGCTCTGGTGCTGTCATTCCTAGTTATAGAAGTTATCAATCTTGGAAGCTTGTAGCTTTATTCTAAGAATCAAATAAGATGGATAAGATGGTTGGATTTGGTTACCGTACCGTGGACATTGAGAACTCTGTGTCTGGAAGCATCCTCACCCGACATTCCGCTTCTTGGCCGGCTGGCTGGACGTCGTTGCATGGCAAACAGCTGTGACTCTGACACACAAAGAGTTCATATTGCTAAATCTGACACTTATGTTGCCATGGATCTATTCGAGGTTTAGCCGAGATCTACAGCAGCTAGACATACAGCAGCTAGACATCGGCTTTTGATTTATCGTTCACCCAGATCAAGAACATTACTTCTTTTTCCAATCAACCACGACACTGATTCCATAGATATAACCGGATGAGCTGGACAGAGCATGCTGAGAAGTACCCGATTGAGTCGCTATCACTCCACACTTAGCGTATTCCACAGGTCAATTTGTCAGACAATAGTTTCCTGCAAAAGTTGCTTTCTAACTGTCGTAACAATTGGCAAAAGCAGCCGACCGGCCCACACGGTTCGAGCGCAGGGATTACGACAGTAACCCTATACAATTTGCGATATTACTTCATTGGAGTAACGCTAATGACTACCGATAGACGGACGGTGCTTTACTTGGGCCTGCATCTCTTGCCCAATACGGGCCAACTGGCTGGCCGGCCTCATCACCTATTGGTATCGGCCGGGGCGGCGGAAGATGATAATGGGCATCAGAGTAGGGCGCGCCCCGTCGATATGCGCCGGCGTCGGATAACCCATTTCCTAACCCATATGTGGGGATGGGTTGACCAATATCAATGGGGGGAGGGATTGCTGGTCGCAGCGAAGAATCGAGTCGACTGCCAGGTTGCCAGGCAGTAGCGCGAGCGGAATCGTGAGGAGGGGGCAGAGGCATTGCGTATCGCTCAGCTCGTCCCGTGTGCAGAAGGGCAGGATCAGCAACCTCGGTCAGCTGGCCATCAACAGGTAAAGCTCCTGGGGTATCAAGTCTCCCCGCATACGAAAACGCAAAGGCACGCTCTCTTGAGGTTGGCAGACCATGGGCGGGCGCCGGCCCTCCATTGCGCGTCAGGTACTCATGCTGCACCTCCCTGCCTTGGATTCGATGTTCCGGCATGTAGGCTGGCCGACCGGCTGGCCGACCGGCTGGCGGCGATGTCGCTCGATGATATTGATAGTGGGTTGGAGGAGCACCCGATCCAGCAGCCTCGCTGAAGTCCACTCGGAACACGCGCGGGTTGAACTCTTCAGGGGCACCGCGGCCATTGGCGACCGTCTCGACCGTGGGAAGGTCTTCCTCCTCGGACTCGAGGACCTCCGACATCTTTCGCTTGTGAGACTGATTTTGTATCCTCCTGGATGGAGCGGAGGTACGGCCAGCCGGCAGTGACTCTTCTTCCGAGACCTGGATGTTATGCGATCGGGGTGCAGGTGCAGAGCTTGATTCCTGAGATGGCGCCCGTGAAACGAGCCGTGCGGCAGCGGGGCGTTTGCCTTTGGCTTGCTTAGACACGGGACCAGCCTCCTTGCGACGCTTCAATTTCGCTGTGGCCTGCCGGCCAGCTGAGCCGTCTTGTGCGTTGTCTTCTGAGTGTTGGGTCCGAGCTTCTTCATCGCGGTAGCTCCACTGCTCACCATTGGATCGCACGATGAGCGGCGGATTGTGCTGCACAGGGTCGTGAACCGCTTCTGTGACGGGGCGGATTGTCAATGGTTGATACACAGAGCAAAGACGCACAATAGCACACACCTTTTGGCCACAGCTTGACGTACAGGGCTTGATCAACATTGTTTGTGGTGAAGGCACGCCAAATGGGGACAATGGCTTCCTCCACGGTGTTTTGCAGCTGCTCAAGGAGCTCGTGGGGCCAGGGCGCGTCGTCAGGCCAGTTTAGAAGCGTGCATTTGTGCTTGACCGTCAATTTCGGCCAGCTGGCCCCCCACGGACAGCTGCCCGGCTGAACAGCATTAGGGTTGGACAAAAGCTTCATCTCATCTATCCACACAGAGGAGAGAGGTGGTTAAATGGGGTGCCCGCCTAGTAGGAGGACATGGGGACGCACGCGACAGGCGCTTGCCTGTGTTCTGAATAGCCTCGCGCGCTACCTTGAGGTTTTCGGGACGTCGGCGATCAACCACAGTGGGAGGAGGATTATTGGCTTGAGAGTGTGCTTGCTTTCTGAGGGGGAGTGTTAGTGATGTCGAGTCAGGGCAACGGGGCGGGCTAGCCAGCCGGCCGGACTCACGCTGTGAAGTATACCCAGGCGATCTTGCAACCATCCGGAGTCCGGCGATACGCCTCTTGCGTGTACTTCATCAGATATATGTGTGAGTAATCGGCAGTTACAACGATAAGGGAGACACCCACTCCTTGCATTCGCTTCGTCTCATAGACATGGTACATATCCTGACCATCCAAGGGATGCAGCGAGCCGATTTCCACCCGGGCACCGATATCACAGCACCGATCGTACATAGAAAACTAAGTTCCGTGTCAGTTCATGAGCCACATCGAGGTATGGGGTATGGAAGGATCATACCATGTGTGTTGTGCATTTGAGCAAATCCGCCATAATTTTCCGCCGTTCGGCCGGCTGTATCATCCGAGAGTCGGGTGCCATATGCGTTTCATGCCATGTGGACAGACGCGCGTGGAGCTCGACGGGATCTTGAGCTGCTTGCTCGGCATAGGCAGCACGGCAAGCCGCGGCATTGAAAGGTTCTACCCATTGTCAATCAGTATGTACGGTTTGGCGGGGTCATGCACTCACGGCCAGCCGGCTGGTCCTCTCTCCATTTCCGTTGGAAGAGGTTCCATGCGTTGATCGAACGCGCCCAGCCCACGAAGGCTCCAATTTCCTTCCAAACGCGCTGCTGTTGCAGGTTGTAGTGCTCGCAGAGAAATTCTACGAAGCCTCGAGTGAGCTGCCGGCAGATTTTGATGGCCTGCCGGCTGTCCGGCGGCAAGGCCCCGCTCGCATGCCCATATGTATCCTTGTAATACGATGAACACATCGCCTGTGCTCGCTTCTTGAACATTTCAGCCAGCTCCGCCCCCCCCTCTTCCTCAGAGTCAAAGCTAGACTCGAGGGTTTGTTCCCACAACATATTCTCTCCTTCATCAGGAACCAACGCATGGTTGACCGGCGAGGAACTTCTTGCGTCGGAGGACGATGACTTGGGGGTGGAAGGGGGTGGTGTTCGAGCCGGGGAGTCATGGGGTCCGGAAGGGCTTGATGACTCCCCTCGATTGGGCATGGGAGGAGGTGGCGGCGCCGAAAAGTCATTGCTGTCGGCTGCGTGGCCAGCGGGCCAGCCAGAGTCGCCATTCTGACTGTAGGTTGCAGAATGGCCGGCCGATCCGCCGAGCTCGTAATCTGACGAAGCTTGGTTCGTCATGCCATTGGCAGCCGTGATCAGGGACAAATCGTCGAGGAAGTTCCCGTAGTGCAGGTTGGCGTCATGTTGTGGCGGGGGAATAAGAGGCGAGAGCTCATTGATGAGCTTGTCGAGTTCAGCGCTGCTGAACATCTTGCCGGCATCTGGGTCAGTAACCGCCGATCGACTCTGATTGTCCGAAAACGGCAGGCCAGCTGGCCGAGAGTCAAATAAGGTGTCTGCGAGCAGCGGTGTGGAGCTGAGCTGGGCCAGGGTGTCGTACATGGCCATGCTTGCGCCTGACCAGGCATGAGGCGACTCGGGCACAAAACGGCTCTTCTCCTGCGGGGCTACCCGGTTTGCCGACGCGATTGGTGATAGAGCAGGCGGCGGGACAGGGTTTCCGTCTCGGCGCGGTGGGCTGGCCGTGCTGGCCGCTTGGATACGGATGAGCGAGATAGAACAGGGGCGCCAATGGTAGACGTGCGTACCACCGACAAATCGGGGTGTTGCGAAGATATGCGCATCAGAGCTAAGGGGTGTGGACTCTAGTAAAATTGGTTCTCAGCTATGCCGTGCAGAGGAGAAGAGGAGAGGAAGGGGTCGTACGAGCGGGGAAGCGTGCTTTGGAGGAGAGCAGGTGTTCTATGTCATTTCGGGATGAGGTAGGCGGGCCAGCCGTGCAGCTGGCTGGCCGTTTGCCCGTGGCCTTCGAGAACGGTGGCGACGCGAAGTCCTGATTGAGACCCAACTCGGAGAGGGCCATTGGTTTAGGTAGAATGGAGCTCAGCGCTGTAACTGCAGGGGGGAGTTGGAAGACGCATCAAGGTCATGGAATGATGGAAGCAGAACGCGAGGGGTGAACCACGTGTTTCTCGCACGTGACGGCATACATGACGCGACGCGCTGTGTAAACCACACCGTTGCCAACCCAGCCAGCCAGCCAGCCAGCCAGCCAGCCAGCCAGCGAACCAGAACACCTCTCCACTTGATACATTGTGGTCAGCGTAGCTACTACACGATGCCCTATGTGGTACCCATGAATCCCACGGAGAAGATCTGACAACAACGACAACAACTCATAACGACAGCAGCATGTGAGAACGGGAATGAAGGTAAGGGTGGCCGTAAGGGTGGCTTAGGGAGGAGCGGAGTACGAGAGGATAATGGTCATTTTTTTTGGGGGGCGGTATTGTGTTTTCGATATATTGCGGCGGGCTGGCTGGCCGATTGGTGGATCAAACAGCATTGCAAGGGTTAGGGGACTAGGTCGTGCAGCCAGCCAGCCGCTGAGCATCGTCGTGAGAGCGAGAAAAGAGATCCGCAGCAGGAAGTCGACACCCGCCGATGGGTGAGAGCAAAAGGGCGACAAGGGTTGGGGGAATAGTCGTGCGGCGGGCGAAGATGATCGTGCTAACGGCGATAAGCGCGTATGCGCGAGTATATGTACTTGACGAAAAGGAGAGTGAGCTTGCGGTTGGCCATCCGTCCGGGACTTGTTGTTGCCCGATATGTTAGTGCCTCCGCCGTCCGAGAATAGAAAATGATCTTGCTGAGAATACAGAGATGAGAACCGGAGAAATGATGGGCCGGCCGGCCGGTGATAAGAGAATGGACTTGACAGGTGGGATGTAAGGTGGAGAGAGCAAGGGAGAGGAGGGCCAGCCGGCAGCGAGCTTCAGCAGATTAGTGAGCACGGTGCTCACGACGAACACGTTCATCGTAGCGCGCACGCTCTTCTTCTTGTTGCACGACCAGTGCTTCCTCGTCAATCGCGTGGTTGATAACAGGCTCCATGGTTTCACGTAGTTCCTCGCTGAGGACGTTGGGGTCGGCCAGAATGCCGGCCATGAGATGCAGCATGGTCAGCCGAGTTTGCGGACCGCCGGTCGAAGCGAGGGCAGCGAGATCACGACGGACGTTCTCGGGATCGGGAGCCTGGAGAATAATCAGCTGGCTGGCCATCAAGCTCCAAGCACGAATCGCACATACCGTGCCGATGGGCCAGATGTGTGAGTCCACCCACGGAGCCCTTGACGATACAGAGTCCTACGCAGGTGATGAGCAGGCCAGCCAGCCAGCCAACCGAGAAGAGACACGTACTCGACGCGCACGACGAGCCGGAGGAGCACCTTCGGGCTGCTGCTCGGCAGGACGCTTCTCGGCAGCCTTCCCCTTTCCTTTGTCTAAACGCTCGGGCATGGGCTGTTCTGTAGTCGTCAATGGACCACGCCACTGCCGCATCGGTGCGGAGGATGTGTGCTGCCCGGCCTCAGGCCGTACGGCCGCAGGAGGCAGCGCAGGCGACAGACTGGTCGGCTGGCGGGCCGTGGGAGGAGGCGGAATTAGTTGAGGCGGGGGCGGCATCGGCGTTGCGACGCGAGGGACGGGCGTCGGGAGGCGTGATCCGGGCTGGCGAACAAGCGGCGTGGGAACGCGCGATCCGGGCTGGCGAACGATCGGCGTGGGAACGCGCGATCCAGGCAAAGGCTGATGCTGCGGCAGGGGGGTGGGCAGGTGGGATGAGGAGGTCGATGGGCCAGCCGGCAGGCCAGCAGTGGGAACGAGATCATGGTCAGTGTCCCTTGGAAACACGTCGCCGCCGGTGATGGAGGCATACATCTGGGCGAAGGAGGCCGTGTTGGTCCGGCGCAGTGCAGGGGCGTTCCTGCTCTGCGGGACGGGAGGACGATAAAGTGTGGGGGAGGGGGGAGGTCTCGACGGAGGAGCACGAGGGGCAGCACCGCCGTCGGGCAGGGGCGACTCGCCAGGTTGGTAATGCTCTGGGCCCACGTCGGACTGAGGCAGAGGTGGGGCCGACCGGACGGCCGCTGCTTGGGCGGCCTGCTCCTGCTTCACCGCCTCCTGCTTCACCGCCTCCTGCCTCGCCGCCTCCTGCCTCGCCGCCTCCTGCCTCGCCGCCTCCTGCCTCGCCGCCTCCTGCTCTTGCTTCTTCGCAGCATACTGGTCCCGAGCCCGTTCGCCATCGGCACGTGCTTGACGATACCTCTCTTGAATCTCGTTGTATTGACGTTGGTTCTGGCGGTTCCGCATGTCCCGCAGGTACTCGATGCGGGGGTCAACGCGCTCGGGAGGGCGAACGATGAGGTTGGCGGGAGGGTAGCGGTCGGGCTCGTGGCCAGCCGGCAGCACGACGGTCCCCAGCTTAATCTTGCCATCGCGCATCAAAGGACCTTTGTAGCCTGGAGACAGGTGCATGTAGTTAGTCTTGGGTGCATACAGCCAGCCAGCCGGACTTACTAAACATACGACAATCTTCAGGATGACGATTATAGCCGCACTCTGGAACGAACGGGTTAGTGGAGGGCCGGCCAGCCAGCATATATGCAGGCAAACGTACTGTAAAACCGTTCTCCGGGGTTCTTCTGCGTGGAGATGAACCAATGGGCCTTCCTGCAGTGGGCACAAGGAATCCACGGATCCTCCGGGGTGGGATCGTTGAAGTCCAGGTGGAGTTCGCCAGACCAGAAGTGACGCGTCGCCCATTGTTCGGGGCGAGTGAAGGGCAGGCCTTCCGGCCACCAGTCAAGCGTCCAAGGGCCACCACGCCATGCCCGGGTGAGTCGATCCCATTCGTCGTACGTGAGAAGACGAACACCAGGCTCGCCGTCCACAGTACGAGTATCCTCCTCTGCGGGGGGAGTGGGTCGCGGAACGGGAGTGGCAGCCGGCTGGATGGCTGGCTGTTGTGCTGGTTGAGGTGCAGGCGGAGCGGCCATTTGTGGGGCAGGCGGAGCAGGAGGAGGAGGGCCCGGAGCGGGGAGGCGGTGTGAGCGAGGTTCGGTGGGAAGATGTTGGCGATGCGCGCGAGGCTCAGTGGGAACGGTCGACGAGGCAGTATCGCTATCACGAAGATTGAAGGCCCAGTCTCGGCGGCCTGGGCCAGCTGGCTGGCCAGTAGCGGGTCGCTGCATGGCGTCTTGCGCGGCTACACGCCCAGCAGGCAGAGGAGCGCGGGCGTCCTCGACCGCAGCTTCTTCTTGGTCGCGGGAGGCAGTGCGCTGCGGGTAGGGATAGAGGTCGGACTGGGGTTGGCCAGCTGGCCGGGAGGACGTGCGCTGGGGAAGCGGGCGAAGATTGTACGTATAGACAGGCGCAGGGTAGATGACGGGAGGAAGGGCTTCCTCGGGGCTACGGTGGCCAGATGGCATAGACGCGGTAGCTTGGGCGGGAGGAAACTGCGTGCGATCGTCGTAGTCATCGAAGTCCATCTCTTGATCAGCTTGCACCTGCTCATCGACTCGCGACGGCTCCTGGGCGGCCTGCTTCTGGTCGGGCTGGCCGTCCGGCTGCTGTTCGTCCGGGACGGGAGGGCGAGGTAGACTGTGCCGAAAGCGTTCTGGTCGAAAGGGCAACATGGCGCCTAAATTGCATACAGTGGAGAAGGGGAAGGAATGGGGAGTGAGACGGGGGGAAGGGGAAAGTTGGATATGCGATGTGGATAGTGATGTGGTATAAGAGGCAGGCCGGCCCCCCGGATATAAAGGATGATAGTGTACAGGGGGAAAGAGGAAAAGGGGAGATGGTGGGGAGAGAGTGAAAGGAGAGATGCAGAGACGGGGCAGAGAGCGACACGGTATATTCAGGGCGCGCGCGCGCGAATTGCTTCCGGCCAGCCCGCCGAATCAGGAGAAGCTACAGGCGGCGTAGCTTCGACGGGCGGATCAGAACTCACGACCATGGCCGACCAGAAGGATGCCCGTTCGTCTGCGACCAAAGGTACGCATGCACGGTCTTCCAGGAAGAAGACAGCAATGGCGCTGATCTTCGGCGAGCAGAAGACACTATGGTCGGCGGTGATAGCGAGGAGTATCAAGAGGAGATGGCGCTCGCCGTCGACATGTTCGCCGAGCAGATGCAGGCACGTTGGGTAAAGTCTTGGGCTGGCCAGTCGGCTGACAGCTGGTCCAGCAAGCGATGTTGGCCGACTTAGAGGAGGCAAGGAAGATGAAAGGAACCCAGGGCAAGAACAGAAGCAAACCTAAACGGCCGAGGCGCATGGAGCAGATACTCCAAGGATTGTTTGAATACATCGATGTACGTGACATGCTTGTCCTTGGAAACTCTGTCCTAACATTGATGCAGATGTTGGCAAGAGAAGATGTTAAAGAGGCTGAGGAAGACGAAGATTTCGACGAGAAGGGGAAGGGAAAGGCAGTGGATGGACAGGCGAAGAGGAACTCTTAGGTGGTGAATAGGCCTCGGCTGGCCAGCTGGCCTACTGGAACGGCTGGCCGGCTGGAACGGCTGGCCGGACGGAGACGAGGCACGAAGCACGAACATCAGGACTCCATTGTATTATTGACGAGTGTAAACACATGATCATTATGAACCGATTCGCGTACATGGGAAGAGAGGTATCTAAAACGACGTATCAAGTCGAGATGAGGTGCCATAAATGATCACTGGATCTGTTCGCCTGTGAAAGAATGAGTTGCAAGGAAACAACGGCTGCGTAGGAACTTGCCCAAACGTTGCTGAGTGTGATGCTGAGGTTCTGAAGCTCGCTGAAAGAGCAAGGCAGACGCGGGTAGAGATGCCACGCCCACCATCGACGAAGCGAGGCACGGGCAGCCGGCCTGCCCACCGAAAGGAGGAACTGAAAATAAGCCACCGTGGAGGGATATGGCTCCACATGATCTTTTAAAGGATAAATACTGCGCGGACAATAAGAAGAGGAAAGCACGTACCCAAACTGGTATGATGCTGGCATTGTAAGCAGTATAGATCCCAGAGTCGGTGGGGGGGTGTTGTCCAATGCCGAATATTGCATATATCGGCATAAAGCCATAGGGTTGGCGTGGAGAACCGACAGCTGATCCACAGGACTAAGGCGTCCACGATAGAGATAACGGAGATCGGCTGGCTGGACAGCCGGACGCTGCAATCAAGGTCGGCGAGCTCGAGGAGGACAACGTATAGAGCTTGCGCGACGGTGACACTGATTGAAAGTGTCTCAGGGAACGGCTGGCCGGAGAGAGGATACAAAGTACAGTGTGTCACAGAAAACAAGAGCAAAGCAAAGGGACGGTGTCGTTCCGCGGTCTGAGGGAGGCCGATGAGCATGGCGATCGCAGATGCGTGCGTGTCAAGGTCGCCTAAAGAGGGGACAGTTTCTTCAGGAGACGGTTTGTGCTCCGGACAGCACATTTGAGACGGCAGGACGGCCTGCCAGACAAGATCAGGCAACATAAAGTCGAACGCACAACCGTATATGTGAAGCAGAGGTGAAATGACCAGACAAGCGCCCAGATGTGGGGACGCCGGCACCAGAAGGAACCAGATCTGTTTGTGGTAACTGGCCCGCGGGCGACCGCATCCCGACCAGATCTGGTCGGGAAAGACCCCTAACAGGCCTGTCGTGCGTCCGCGACGGAAAACCCCTAATAGGGCCCGCATGGGAGCTGCCTAGGGTGCGGAGCAGGGGGGAGCGCCCTCCCTTCGCGCCTTCTGGCTCGGAAGGTCGCCGAATAGCGCGAGGCCAGGGCCGTCGGCGGCGCCGCAGCACAGCGGCAAGGTGACAACGCGTATCCAGGCAGCTAGCAGTAAATTCCCCTCAGCCCTCCTCCCGTCGTCCTTCCTGCTCGTAGCTCGCCGTCCGTAGCGCGCCGTACGCCTGCGTGCCCCGGTGCGGTTCTGCTTCGGGTTCTTCGGTCTAGTGGGCAGAAGTCACAGAGGGACACGCGCGAGGGACGGAGGCCCCGACGCGCACCTGCAAACCGCGGCCAGAAGTTGTCTCGTCGCGGCATACACGACCCGCAGGCGCCGTCGGCACGCTCTCCCTCCCCCTCCTCCCACCCCTCCCCCTCCGCCCTCCTCCTGGCAGCGCATCGCCTCAGCACCCATACCCGCTCTCAACCATACCCCGCTGCCTGCTGGTCGACATCCCCCGCCGCGAGCTGATATCCCCGCACTTGGATACCTTTGCGGCTTCAGAGCGTGGAGAGAGGGACAGAGGGACAGAGGGACAGAGGGACAGAGGGATATCAGCGAGCAGAGGGATTCAGAGGGGGGTTCTGATCCTCACCGGCCGGCGCATTACTCCGCATCGTCCCGCACCGCATCACCTTGCTCTAAAGAGATCATCATCAACCCAACACTCCGCCCGCGATGCTCGCCAACCCCCCTGCGCCCGTCCCGCCCACCACCCCGGGCTCGCCAACAACGTCCATCCCCTCAGTGCGCATCTCCCGCGGCTCGCCCTCCCCCACCAGTACCGCCTCCCCCTCCGCATCCCGCGCAGGCTCGCCGAGGGGTGCCACCTTCCCTGGTGGTCCGAACGGGGGGAACGATGTGGGAGGGGCAGGGACGGCGACGGGGAAGGGCGCTGCGAGTGCTTGGGGGGCCAACTTTTGGGTTACTATTGTCGATCCTTCTGTGCGTCCCCCTCCCCACCCGGACGAATCCATGCTCCCATGCTGACACTCCCCTCCCCTCCCTGCCCCCCCAGACCCAGGCAACATTCTACGCCTGCCCCGCGACGGGGCAGACGACCTGGGACCCACCCGAGAACACCTTCCTCCTCCCGCCTTCCTCGGAGGGCGAGTGGTGGGAGCTGCGGGACGACTCGCGCGGCGGGATCAGCTACTTCTATCATACGCGCAGCGGGGAGACGGTCTGGGAGCGCCCGGACGGGTTCGTCATCCCGCTGGGGATGATACAGGTGCGTTGCCTTCCGTTCCGTTCCGTTACTGCTCTGGGCCGGGTGGCTGTTGTTTGTCGTTTGCGGAGCGCGGGACTGACGGGAGCCGTCTAGAACTCGGCACTAGGGAAGAGGCTCTCCTTCGTCGCGGAAGCGGAGGAGTCCGAACCCGGCCAACCATCCGAGGCAGAGGCAGAAGCAGAGGCAGAGGGCGGAGCACACTCCCCCACCCCTGCCCCCGCCCCCGCCCACGCAGCCACCACCCCGGAGCCCGGCGGATCCTACCCTCCTACGCATGCCCAGGAAACCGCCCCCGAGTCGCAGCCTCAATCCATCCTCAAAGGCTCGCCGCCGAGGCCGGCGTCCAGGCAGGCAGCGCAGCACGCCTACGGCGCCGGGAATGGGAATGGGAATGGGAATGGGAATGGTTCAGCGAGGAAGCAGCACTCCTCCGCCTCTGGCTCGTCGGGATCGTCCAAGCAGCAGCAGAGCAGGCCCGCGACGGCGCATGCTGCAGACCAACATCGGGAGCGGCTCGAGAGGCCAAGGGTGGAAGTGCGGTCGGCGAGTGCTGGGCAGGTGCCGCAGCAGCAGCAGGGGGTGAACGGCACCTCCGGGCAGCACTGGCCCGCCCAGCAGCAGCAGCAAATCGGCCGCCCGGGACAGCTCCAGCCCCGCCCCTCCCTGCCGAACATCCAGAACCTCACCGCCGCGGCCAGCGCGATCGTTTCCCCCTCCTCTCTCACCCCTTCCCCGCTCGCCACGTCCCCGCAGAACGGATCGCCCTCCTCCCCCCTCGCGCGGCGCCCGTCTACGTCGCACTCCCCCCACGCGTACGGGCACCACCCGACGGGCAGCGCCAGCTCCGCCCCGCCCCTGCCCTCCCACCCGAGTACCTGGGGACGCAAGCCCTCCCCGCACCCCCCTCTCCGCGGCACAAACAGCGGCGCAGGAACAGGGCACAGCAGCTCGACCCCGTCCTCGCCCTCCCTCCCCACCTCCCCGCCCTCCCCGCTCTTCCCCGCCCGCTCCCCAAGCCCGGCAAGAAGCAGCCAGCTCAGCCTCGCCTCCTTCCGCGGCTCCGGGGGAGGGGGAGGGAAGCCGCCGAGCCCGCTCAGGCCGCTCCCGGGCACGCCGGGCGGGTTTGGCCAAAGGCCCGGTACCGCTGGCGCTGGGGCTGGGAATGGTCGGCCTGGCACAGGTGCTGGAGCAGGCGCAGGGGCGAAGGGGCTGAGCGTGCACGTCCCCGCTGGACTGGGGATTGGGCTGGGGAGGGACGGCCCACGGCAGCGGAGCGCGACGCTCAGCAGTGTGCGGAGCTCGGGAATCTCCGCGCCGATTGTGGGGCGGGGGGATGGGTTTGGGGAATGTGCGTCTCTCTCTCTCTCTCTGTTGCTGCCGTTCTTTATCCTTCATTCGCACCTCTCTCGGTGGTTTCTAATCCCTGTTTTACGCTTGTTGTGGATGTGCTTGTAGGAAGGGGATGCTGACGTGCGCCGTAGTGAAACCACCGCTCTCGCCCATTTCGCCATTCTCGCTCAGGCCGATCCCGACTGCGCCCGTTCCGCTGCCTATTCCGCCGCCGCTACCAAGTCCGGTGTCGAGCAGGCGTCTGTCCACTGGGTACGTCCCCCGCCTCTATTTCCTATGAGAAGTACTGACGCAGTCGGAGCAGCACGCACCCCACCCTGCCCGACACGTTGCAAGACGACATCAAGCGGTTCGCTGCCTCCGAGTACGCGCGGCGCTTCTTCTCTCAGCGGCGGCGCGGGTTCTGGTTCCTGAAGCGGCGCAAGGTGCCCGTGGACGAGATGATGCGGTGGCAGCGCGGTCCGCTCGACGGCCCACTGCTCGTGATGAACGGCTCGCTGCACAAGGACGCGATCGCCGCGTTCAAGGTCGTCCAGCGGGTGATGGGGGACCGGGACCCGCTCAAGCCCGTCGGCGTGCGCCTGCCGAGCCACCCGAGCTTCCGCTCGCTCGCGTCGTCCAGCCCGAGCAGCTCGTTCAGCTCCAACTCGACCGGCTGGATCGTCACCGCCGGCGATGGGACGAGCATCATCGAGGAGGAGCGGTGGCTGCTGCAGGCGGGCATCTCGTACATCGAGCTGAGGGACGAAATCTACTGCCAGGTCATGAAGCAGCTTACCGAGAACCCGAATACGTGAGCACATGCACTGGAGAGTGTGGACCGTGGACTGAATGTCGTACAGGGAGAGCGCGTTCCGTGGCTGGCAGCTCCTCTGTGTGCTGATCGTCACCTTCCCGCCGTCAAAGTACTTCGAGGACCACCTGACCTTCTTCCTGCAGTCGAGTATGCAGAACACCGAGGGCAAGGTCGACGTCATGGCCGCGTACTGCCTGCGCAGGAAGGAGATCATCATGTGGAAGGGTCCGCGAGGCAAGGCGCCGAGCTTGGAGGAGATCGAGGCGGCTTCGGTGCGCCTAACCCTGCCCAGAGTGTCGAGCTTGAGCTAATCAGACTGCAGGATGCGGCCTTCCACCCGTCGGTGTTCGGCGAGTCCCTCCCGCTCATCATGTCCCTGCAAGCGACCGTGTACCCGCCCTCGGAACAGCCGGTACCCATCATCTTGCCCTTCCTGTGCTCCGGCATCCTCGCCCTCGGTGGGATGAAGGAGGAAGGTATATTCCGCCTGCCAGGGGACACGGACGCGGTTGCGAGCCTGCGCCTGCGCATTGAGCGCGGGCACTACCACCTGGAAGGCGTCGAGGACCCACACGTCTGCGCAAGCCTGATGAAGAGCTGGCTCCGCGAGCTGCGGGAGCCCGTCATCCCCGAGGGGGAGACGTACAACCTGGCCCTGCAAGCCGCGGCGTCGGACGACCCGCAGCGAGTGATCGATATCGTCCGACACCTGCCCGAGCCGAACCGCCGCGTCCTGCTGCACGTCATCAGCTACTTGCAAATGTTCACGGCCGACGAGGTCGTGGAGCACACCAAAATGACCGAGGAGGGGCTGTCGAGGGTCATGACGCCCAACCTCATTCGAGGCCGGACGGGCGACCTCGATGTCGCTTTCCGGAACAATCAGTGAGTCCATTCCTACCGCGGCAGAGTGTCCGCGCTGACCATGGCAGCTTTGAAAACATCTTCGTCGGCATGCTCCTCCGCCATATGGACTGCTCGACGATCGACCCGGGCTACCGGCCGATGCACTGGCGGGCCTAGCCCCAGCAACCATCTACCCCGCCGCGCCACTTTCATTATCCGCTGAGGAGCTATTGCCACATTTGTATACTAAGCCCGGCCAGTTATCTTGCTTCCCAACGCACTGTTGTGTATCACGCTTCATCCCAGCCTATTCCAGCCCATGTCATTCCCTCCTTCACGCTCCATTCCACCGTCCACCATCCCCGCTGCTTTGGTCGATACCTGTGCTCGCAGAGAATAGAAAGAGATTATTAATTCATGTAACCCTGTCTACGTGACACTGCGGCAGCGGCGCTGCCTTTTCGCGCGCCCACCCACAGTACGCGCACTACAGCTGCTCCTTCCCGTCCCCGTCCCCGTCCTCCTCCCCCTCCACATCCTCACCGAACCCCGCCTCAGGCAGATCATACTCCCCCTGCTCCTCCCACACGCTCGGCATCGGGAACTTGGCCGGCGCGCGCTCGGGCAGCGGCCGGGCGACGACGCCCTTGCCCAAGCTGAGCTCCGGGGCGGCCCCAGGCGCCGGGGCGGGGAAGACGGCGGCAGCGTCGTGCACGGCCGCGTCGAGCCAGCGGTCGTGCGCGCCCTTCGCCTGGCCCTGGCCGCGGGCGTGGCCGTGGCCGTGGCGGCGGGACTCGGGCTCGAAGTCGGCGTGGGCGCGCGCCTCCCGCCGGCCCTTGCGCTCCTCCCACAGCCCCTCGAACCCCAGCCCGGCGCCCTCCTGCGCGTCAAAGTCCGCGTCGAACGTCTCCGCGACCGCGGCGCTCCACTGCTCGCCCTCGCCCTCCCTGCCGGTGCCGGGCGCGAGCGGGACCGGCGGCGAGCGCGGCCGCGGCGGGTCCGTAGCGTACTTGTCCAGGCCGAAGCCGCGGGGGAGGCCGTCTGGCCCCTCCTGCGGCTGAGGAGCAGCAGCACCGTCCACACCCGCACCCGTACCCGCAGCAGCAGCAGCGGCGTCAGCGTCAGCGTACTTCCACTCGTCGACCCTGCCGCCCCTGCCCTTGCCCTCGCGGCGCAGCCAGGGGTCCCTCCCGTCGCTACTGCCGCCATGCGTGCCCCCGCCCACTGCCCACTGGCCGCCAACGGCCTTGCGCGCCTTGCCCCTCCCGACGCCCGCGTCGCGCCGGCCCGCCCCCGGCCCAGCAAGCAGCGCGCTCGGGCTCTTCCCCCGCGGCAGGTCGCGCGGCTCGCCCTCCGGCACGAGGCTGGCGGCGACGAGGGCCTCCATGCGGCCGATCATGCGTGCGGCCTCTGGGCTGACGTTGGCGCCGACCTCGCGCCGGACGGCCTCGACGACGGCGCGGGTGTCGCGGTCTCCGGGCACGCCGTTGAGCGCCATCTCCTCGAGGGCGTCGAGCGTCGCGCGGAGGTTCTTGAACCCCTCCCAGCGCGTGCGCAGGAGCTCGTTGTACGCCGGGGTGGTGCAGCCGAAGGCGTAGCTCGGCACGGACATGCCGCGGGCATAGGCGAAGACGGCGAGCGCGAGCGAGGGGTCGCCGTACTTTACGCGGAGGGTGCGCATGAGCCCCGCGAGGAGGGTCGGGTACGCGGCGCGGGGCCGCGACTCGTCCGGGGCGGGGAAGACGTCGTCGAGCGCGTAGCGCAGGAGCTCGACGTCGTTCTCGCAGAGGCCCATCTGCTCGCTCTTCCTGTCCACCTCCTCGGCGAGCTGGGAGGACACGCTGCGCTCGCCCCGGAGCCGGCGGGAGCGCGTGGCCAGCGAGCCGTACAGCCGGTCGAGGTCGGAGAGCGGGGCGGGGACGGCGCTGCTGTTGCTGTTGCGCGGGCCGGTCGGCGGCAAGGAACGCGGTTCGAGCCCGGGGGGCGCGGTGAACGCGTACTGGTACTGGTCGGCCGAGCGCGGGCCAGGGCTGAAGAGCGTCGTCGTCCCTCCTCCGGCGGCGCCCTCGGCCTCGGCCCCGGCCTCGCCAGGTGCAGCGCCCGGCGCAGCGTCGCCCTCCCAGCTGGCGCGCGCGGCCTTCTCCTGCTTCATGGCGGAGAAGAGCAGCTCGAACATATCCTGGAAGCTGTGTTTCTCGCGCGTCGTCAGCGTCTGGCGCTGGACCCGCCGCCTCGCGCCGGTGGCCCCGGAGGAGGGGTCCCACCGCTGGCGCTTGGGGGTGGGGAAGGGGAGGAAGGTGGGTGCGGGTGCGGAGGCGATGAGGTCGTTCCAGTCCTTGAAGAGCGGTGAGCCTGCGAGCGGGCGGCTGCCGTTGGTCTGCACGGCGGCGCGCTCGGCCTGGGTGGCCGGGGGGGACGTGGCGAACCCCCTCCTGTTGGCGCGGAGGCCGGAGAAGAAGCCCGGGGGCTGGGCGGTGAAGAAGCCGGATCCGCTGTGGATGCCGTCGCCGCGGCGGGAGCGGGTCCAGACCTGCTGCTGCTGCTGGTGGGCGTGGGTGTGGGTGTGGGTGGGTGAGGGTGAGGGTGAGGCGGGGAGGGCGAGCGGGGGGTCGATGAGGGATGCCCAGAGCGGGGAGGGCGTGGGGGGGAGAGCGGCGGCGGAGGCGGGGGTGGGGAGTGCGGGCTTGAGCCTGTGCACGGCTGGCGAGGTGGGTGCGGTCGCCGGGGGTGCGGCTGGCCAGGGGAAGATGGGCGCGGCTGCGGAACGGCGGTGAGCCCCGATGGCGATGAATGGAATGGACGGGGCTGCTCACATATCGAGAACCGCCTCGCGCGCCGGCTGTGTGCCGTCCTCCGCGTACTCAGCAGCATCCTCCCACCGGTCGCGAGCAGAGTCAGAGGGCGAGAGGCGACGCAGAGCGACGGCACGGCAGCCTCCACGAAAGATCCCGCTCACGCACGCACTCCCTCTCACGTGACCTCCGCAGAATTTCGCCCATTCGCCACACCGCCACCACCCCCGCTCCATGCACGCCGGAGTCGACGACGACCTCTTCCCGCAATGAGCGACTCGGTCTCCTTCACCTGTCCACAGTGGATGCAGTCATGTCCAGCTCGTGTGGCGGTGTGGCATGGAACGACGCAGCTCATTGCGTGAGGCGCATCGTCCGCCTTCTTCGAGTTTCTCCTACAGCACCCGCGTCCTCCCCGCAACTCGCACCCGCCGGTACGGACACTGCCCTCGCTGCACCTCCCTCAGCAGCCGTCTGGCTTTGTCCGTCATCCGGGCGGGACGCGACTTTGCCTGCGCTTCCGGCCCTTTTTGACGATACTCTGTCAGCACCGGCCTAGACTCGCCTGGACGGCCGACTGCCCCTGCTAGTACAGCAGGGGGTGCCCAACCTTAGGGGCGATGTCTTTGACGCTGCCAGCAGCTTCGTGTACGCCAACTTCTTTACACACGATCTCACATATTCCGCATCCCCAAACCAGTACTTGCAGTACTGTACCTGCGCGGCTTCTCCTCACCCAGGCCAGGCGCGCACGGTGCACCGCCAGTCCTCGCTGGCTGACTCGTCCGAGAACAAAATTGTACAGTATCACACTTCCACATCATCCTGGCATCCTGCCTGCCATGCGCACAGCCCCCGCCACCATCACCACCCTCAGCTCAGGATATAAACCCCTCCTCCCTTCTTCCCGCTTTCGCCCACCACTCCCTCTTCCCCTCCGCCCACCATCCGCAAGCGCTCGAGCGGATGGGGGTTCCAGCACTGGACACGTCGGCCTGAGCCAAAGGACATTGCTTGTCCCTCGCTCTGTACTAGTACACGGAGTCCTGACGGGCTGTGTCTGCTGTATCCCCTGCCACTCGCTCCTCGCTCAGTGGCGTCCTCGTCTCCCTGTGAAGAACGACATGGGCAGCACTCCTCCCCGCAGTACTGTACCCCGCGCTCCTCCCTTGTCCTGGCGCGCCGAGCATGGCGGGGCACCCAAGAGTGCCGCGTGCAGGGTATGGTATCGCTGCCCCATCCTCGGTCCTCGCTCCACGCACACGCACACCATCCTCGGCCCTCGCCCATCGCCATCGCGCAACGTCAGGTGGCCAGCTGGAGCGTACTGCTGCAGCACGCAGCCGCGATCCCAGCGCGGTGCAATTGCTAGACGTTGTGACCGTGCCTGGGTCCGACTATCTTGTGGTCCTCTGCGTCCCCCCCCCCCCCCCCCCCCCCCCCCCCCCCCCCCCCCCACCTTCGCGCCGCCAGCCCACGACCAACGCGGAACGCGCTCCTGCCTGCTCAACCACTGATCGTGCACCCTGATTGGGCACTGTGGTTGGCTGGCTGGCTGTACGCGCGCGGCTGACGGTCGCTTGCGGGCTCACTCGTGTGGTCGAGCACAGCAGCACCTGCACTTTCTTAGCTATCCACGACCGCGTGCTTGCCCCTCCGGTCGTCGATGACGTCGTCTCGCAATGAGCTACTTGGCCCCGTCCGCCTCTTGACACTGGACACGGGACACTGCATGGTGACGAGCACCTGACGAGGCTTGCATTATGGACATATCGACTCATTGCATCCTCCGACAGTCTGGACTGCCTACTGCCGCGCCCCGTCCTCCCCGCAACGAGCACCAGGAAGTACAGGATGACGTCCTTCGCGGCACTTCAAAAAGTACGTGAGACGGGTCATGCCTGTCTGTGCTGTGGTATTCCTTGCGGGATGAACATGTGCCGCAGGCCGCATTGGGTCTCGCACGGATCAGCAACACCATTGCAGCCTGGCAGCCGTTTCCCGGTTGCAGCTCTGACACGTGGGGACACAACTTTCAGTCTCTCAAACCATGCTCGATGCGAAGGGACGGCCTCTCAGGCCTTCGATTGTTACCTGTTTGCTCGAACCCTGCCCTGCGGCTGCGAGCCCCAACAACGGCACGCCGCACAGCACACACCTCAAACTCCGGGCTGGGCACGGTTGTAAGCACCGCTGAAGGAGTGGGGAGTCACCTAGCCACTATGCTTTCCAGTTCCGAATGACTACGTCCACCGGCTTTTGTCTCTCGTTATAGTAGGCCTGACGTCTGGAGTTCGGGACGACTGGGCCGGTACTTCGTTTTCGTTATCTCCACCGTTGGATACTCCTGCTCCGGCCACGAAGATATTGCAGAGGGTTGGCTTCGACGTGGTCATAACGATGCACCCAGAGCCAGAGTGGGTACATCGACCGGGAGTGCCGTTGCGGTTCGATCAGGGAGCGGCCGGAGCTTGCCAGCACCTCCACCTCGGGTCGCGACGCGCCGCGCCGTCTTCTCTTTTCTTCGAGCCCATCATCATCTCACCCCCCCGCCGAAAATTTTGCCATATCACATACGCATCACCCTGTTGAGCGCCAATCAGTGACGTCGCTGGCCAGGCACAAAGGGAAGGAAGTGTGCCTTTCGAGCGCGTGAGGCCAGCTCGGAGCTCCGACGGACTCGGAGGCGGTGCATGCCGCCCGTCCGAGCCCAACACTCCGAGACATGCTTTGTACCCCCTCCCCCCCCCGTTGCACATCGTCAACCATCGATAGCGGCAGCGTCAATGGCCATGGCCAAGGCACATGCACGTCATCTATCGACAATTGTCTCCGGGAATCTGGCCGTCCCAGCATGCCAACTATACACGGAGAAGCGGACCGCCTGCCCAAGCTCAAGGCCACTCGCCAATTGAAAGACCCTGCTCCAGCACGTCCCGTCCCTTGGCTTGTTCCCTATGCGTTCTATTGTGCCTGCCCGGCCCTGGGCAGCGAGCAGGACTGTGCGTTCTGGCAACTTCTGCTAAGCGAGCTGGAGCTGGAGCTGGGCGTTTCTCAGTGCCGTGCGCGTTGCGGCTTCTGGCGCTTCTTGCGCCGTTACCCGCCTCACTTTCCGCCCGTAGGTGGCCTTGAGGCCCGGGCGGACATCGGAGCTCCGAGCGGTATCTACACTTCATGTCCCCCACTGGCGTGTTATCGCGCGCTCTCTAACTCCCTCAGCAATGCACAAAACACATTGGCTCTTGACGACGGCCGTTGAGATGCTAGACATACTTAAAGCGCCGGGGATGGACTGTCTCAGCCAAACCAGCAGCACCAGTCGGCACCGCACACGCAGCCAGCTCTATATCCCCAGCCGCATATACCCAGACCACGCGCAGCCCAGCAGTCAACAGCCAGCACCGAGCAGCAAACATGATCGATGGCGCGCTCTACATCGTTGTGCTCCGGAACGCGCTGACAGTCCACGGCCAGCCCGTCAACTCCTGGCGCCTCGTCCTGGCCGGCTCGCCCGACCTGTGCCTCTACCTCGATTACGACCGGGCGAGCGGGGGGCTGCGCCCGTGCCTGCGCGCCTACCCGGGGCCGGAGGACGGTCGCCAGGTGCCCGGCAGGCACATCGGCAGCGACGCGCGGACGCTCATGACCGTCCTCCTGCCCACGCAGGGCGGTGTGCGCCCCGCGGACCTGGACGCCGCGCGCGCGGGGACGAGCAGCCTCGCCTTCGGCCGCGGGCCCAGCGAGGGCATCCGGTACATCGCCACGGTGCTCAAGGTGTGGAGCAAGGGCCAGGACGCGATCCTCGACGAGGCGCGCGACGCCGGGTTCAACATGCTCGGCGCGGCGCTCACGGGCAAGGTCAACGAGGCGGAGCGGGCGATCGCAGGGGGCGGGTGGAGGGGCCCGAGCCATTATATGTACATCCCTGATGGGAAGGAGGTCCTCTATACCCAGCTGAATTAGGCACAGCTGTAACAACAACCCTACACAATGTAAAGCAGGATCAGTCCGAGCTGACAGGAATCTGTTTCCCCCGTAGCCCAACGCAAAGCCGCGCGCTCTAGATCCCCGTTCCCCCGTAAACAAGCGACAGCTCACAGGTCTGTCCGCTTGGCGTAAATAGCCATAACAGGCTTGACGCCCTCCCTCTTCATCTCCGCCGCGGTGCGCTCGACGCCCTCAAACACGCGCAGCAGGTTGTACTGCGCGAGCCCGGCGAGCATGGTGTCGTCCCAGCCGCGCGTGCGCAGCTCGTCGAACAGCGCCGGGTACATGGACACGTCCTCGAGCCCCTTGGGCACGTTGGGGATACCATCATAGTCGCTTCCGATTCCCACACTACACAGCACCACAGTCAGCCACGACTCTCAATGGAAGGAACTGGGGAGGGACGCACTGCCTCACCCCCGCGATATGGGCAATGTGCACCACATGATCCGCGACGGCTTTGACGTCCGCCTTGCCGTCGTCGGCCACGAACTGCGGGGCGAAGTTGACCATGACGACGGCGTCCTTCTTCCCCTCCCCCTCGCCGATCAGCTCCAGTATGCTGTCGGGCACGTTCCGCCGCACGTTGTGCACCGCGCGCGCGGAGGAGTGCGACCAGAGCAGCGGCGCGCGCGAGACGTTGAACGCTTGGATCGCGGTCGCGTCCGAGACGTGCGAGATGTCCACCATCATGCCCAGGCGGTTCATCTCGTGGATCAGTTGGCCACCGAGGGGGCTCAGCCCGCCGTGCAGGGGCGTGGGCGTCGCGCCGATGCCGGCAGAGTCCGCAAAGGCGTTGTTCTACTCGCCCCTACTGCATCAGCCCTCCCTCACTCGAAGGAAAAGCTGGAAAGGACGCACGCAGCTGTGCGTCAGGGTCATGTACCGGGCCCCGAGCTCGTAGTACGTCCGCAGCACGCCGAGTGAGTTCTCGAGCTGGTGGGCGCTGCAAAGCGGAATCGTCGCGTTAGCAATCGCAAAGCCAATAGGCTGGAAGGGAAGCGTGGGACGGGGTGGGATAGATAGGGCAGTAGGGCGGAAGGGAGACGGAGGCAAGGAGGGAAGAAGAGAGAAGACGCACCCCTCAACACCGATAAGACTCGCAATCTTCCCGCCCCCCATGGCGGCGCGCATCTCCGCGGCCGAGGTGGCGTAAGCGAACACCTGTCCAGGGGGTTGTGGTGAGCGTCTGGCGTGAGCTGAGGATGAAGTAGGAGGGGGAGGAGTGTGGAGTACGGGCACGGGAGCAGGGGGGAGGGACGCACATCAGAGTACTCGTCGATCATCAGCTTTGTCACGTCGATCTGCTCCAGCGTGTCCCTATGTTTAAGTTGAGGTCAGTGTCATGTAGGGTGGGTAAGGAAGGTAGAGAGGGAGCGAGACGTACCGGACACGGTAGGTGGGCGTGAGGAACTCGGGCCCGTCGTCTAGGCCGAGGTCGGCAGAGCAGGGGACGTAGACGCTCCAGAAGACGCCTCTGTGTGTAGTATGTCAGCGGATGTGGGAGCGGGCTGTAGTAGTAATGGGAGTGCGCACCCTACATGCCCCTTCTTCAGCCTGGGGATATCCACATGCCCCGGCATCGCTCCGCGCATGTCGAATGCGCCGACATCGTTCCTGTAATAGTGCCTGAGCAGCCAGGGCAGGTCGATGTGCGTGTCGACGACGCCGACCTTGGCGAGGAGCGGTGCGGGGTTTCGCGGGAGGAGGAGGACGAGGAGGAGTGCGATGAGGAAGAGGGGGAGGAGGACGAGGGGCAGTGCGTATTTGACCCATTTGCGGGCGGGGGAGGGGGCGTCGATGGGCGTGGACGCGGGGAGGAGGGGCGCCGACTCGTCTGCTGCGGGCGGGGCGGGGGTGCTCATCGTCGCTGTTGCTGTGTGATGACGATGACGATGGTGACGTCGAGGGTGCTGATGGTGCTGATCCGCTACTGAGCTGGAAGAGGACGACCAGGACAGGCCGGCGATGGTGAGCGGGTTTCAGTGTCCCGGCCCCCTTCCTTCCTCCCCGGGCTGACATCCCCGCTTCCGGAAGCACGCCCGCGGCTTACCACGGCGGAATCGGCGCGCCTCGCGGCCTCAGGGTCGCCTTGCCACCCACTCACACGCCCTCCAGGTTAAGCGCTCGCAAACGCACAAACATTCCCTTCCATTCCCGAGCGCTCCGTCCCCCTCTTCCCCCCCCCCCCCCCCCCCCCCCCCGTCCTGCACCTCCCAAAGGGGGCAGCAGAGGCACGCGCTGACAGCTGGCGGCTCGGGAGCCGGCCTCCCGCAAGCCGGCGAGCGCGGCCCAGCGCTTATCTTTTCTGCGGGCGGCTACGTGCCGGACTCTCGGGGACCATCAGCATCAGTATCAGCTGGGGAGGAACACGGGGATGGGGGGAAATGACGTGCTACTGAGACTGGGTGCTGCACTGCTGCTATCCAGCGCTCGCTGGCCGTGGCCAACCACTCCACTGCACGGCCCCGTGCTGGCAAGAGTCTCCCGATGGACGACGCGGCCGTAAGCCTATAAGATCGAGAACGGGCGCGGCACTGCCTTGCCACGTCCCCAAAGATCGATAAGCGCCCTCCAACCCCCCGTCCCCAATGGCCCTCACCCCCACCCTCCCGCTCGAGCTCCTAGGCGCCCTCCTTCTCCCCCTGCTCCTGTTCCTCTACGCCCGGCACACCCGCTCCGCCTCCCAGAAGTATGCCCGCCTCCCGCCCGGCCCTCCCGCCCTCCCACTGCTCGGAAACCTGCTCTCGATCCCCCTGAGCCAGCTGATGTTCCTCAAGCTTACCGAGTGGTCCAAAGTCTATGGTGCGCCTCCCTCCGCCTCTGAGATTGCATTGAGAGTGCTAAGGAGGAGGGGGCAGGCCCGATCTACTCGTTCAGACTCACCACTCGCCGCATAGTCGTCCTCAGCAGCGCCAGGGTTGCGGCGGACATCCTCGACCGGCAGTCCGCGGCGAGCGGGGGCAGGCCGGAGAACATAAAGGTGCTCTCTCTCTCTCTTTTCTGTAAGCACTGAGGACGGCCACTTACGAGTGGGTGGTGGGATAAAGGGCGAGTTCATGACCCGCGGGAGGCTTCTGGCGTTCATGCAGCGCACACCGCGGTGAGCCTCTTCCTTTTCACCACCGTACCTTGACCGCCGAGTGGGCGGGAAGCTGATGCGACCTTGGTCAGATGGAGGGTCCTCCGCAGAGCAGCACACGACACGTACGTCCGCCCCCTCAGCTCCCTTCCCCACCCCGCTCTCCTGTCACCACCGCAATCTGACACACTTACTTCTTGCTCCGCAGCCTCTCACCGCGCGCCGTAGCCCTCCACGCGCCTCTCCAAACCTCCGAAGCTCGCCGCCTGGTGCACTCCCTGCTCACCCACCCGCACCTCCCCGTCTCCGCCCACTCCCAGAGGTTCTCAACCTCCACCGCCATCCAGCTGCTGTACGGCCTGGCCCCGCTCCGCATGGGCGGCGCGGACCCCGCACGGCGGCTGGGGGAGGTGGCGGGCGAGCTGTTCGGGAGCGTCAAGCCTGGGAGGAGCGTGGTGGACTTGCTGCCTGTGTTGAGAGGCGTTGTTGCGCGGTCCGCGTTTCTCAGACGGTATGGCGGTGCCGGAATTCGTCCTGTGGCTGGCCGATGCTGAGGAATGAAATAGGAAGGCGGATGTGTGGTACGAGCAAGTGCCGGACTTGTATACGAAGTTCTACTGGTCCGCGTCCGCCGTAAGTCCCGCCCGGCCTAGCCCTCTCTTGCCTTGGGGGGCTCATTCAATGCTGTCATTGTGGTCAGGATAGCACCCAGCCCTGTATTAGCGTGCAGCTGCGGGAGGGGAAGTACAAAGACATCTCAGAAGTTGATGCCGCTTGGCTGGTTGGAGTCCTCCTGTGAGTGCTCAGCGCCTGACCTCCTGTGCAAGCTAAATGGCATCTACGGTAGCTTAGCCTCGCAGGACACCGTAATCCGCGCCCGCTTCATCATCGGCAGCACCTGTTGACACCCCCTCCAGACGCGCGTCGCCCTCCAATACTTTTTCCTCGCCATAGTCCTGCACCCGCAGTACGCCGCCCAAGCCCAAGAGCAGCTAGACACCGTCGTCGGCTCCCGCCCGCCGACATTCGACGACCTGCCCCGCCTGCCGTGGATCGAGGCGATCCTGAAGGAAGTGCTGAGGTGGCGGTCGCCTACTCCCTTAGGTAAGGTTGCTTCTGCTGGGCGGAAATGGGGGCAGGCTGATGTTACTTCGGGGGCAGGGTTGGCCCACGCTGCCTCGGAGGATATCTGTTACGGGGAGTATGTGATCCCGAAGGGGACGATGATATTTGCCAATCTGTGGTAAGTCGCCGTTCTACTACTTCCTACACCTTTGATGCGGGTCGCAGGGGAATGAGCCACGACCCCGACCTGTACCCCAATCCCGAGCAATTCGACCCCTCGCGCTTCCTGCTCCCCTCAGGAGAACTCCGCCCTGCTCCTCCAGACACGCACGAAGACTACCTGACCTTCGGGCACGGCCGGCGCGCCTGCCCGGGGAAAGACCTGGTCCTCCGCGAGCTGTGGATTGCGTTCGCCTACGTCCTCTGGGCGTTCGAGCTCAAGAAGGCGCTCGATGACGCCGGGAAGGAGATCACCCCCGACCCGGACGCGTTCGTCGATGTCGGGGCGGTGGTGTGCCCCGCCGAGATGGGCGTGAGGGCGGTGCCTCGGTTCGCCAACTTGGAGGATCTGCTGGAGAAGGCGAGGAGCGAGATGAAGTAGTTCGGAAAATCCGTAACAAGCTGAGCAAGCGGTTCTGTGATGTTCATATCCGGCGTGATCTGGACCCGCACCGCCGGATCTGCATGCGGATCTGGTCCGTCCCTGAGGATGCCGGCACACCCCTTATTCGCTCCTCCAATGAACGTTGGCATACATTTCGGACACACATGCCGCGCAATGTATAGCCGAACAAGGCCAGCGTGTCGTGGCCGCACTCAATACTTGCCTTACTTCTTGCCTAACTTCCTTACTTATATGGGTCGACACATCTTCTCGCTTCCAACCGGCTCTTGCTAGCACCGGCTCTATGCTCCTCCTGGAAGCCACTGCACTGAGTATGGGACGCTGGCCCCCACCGCAGAGGATGGAGATGCTGGCGATGCTTACGCGCTATAAGAACCCATCCCCATCGCTGTGGCACAACTGCTGACCGTTTTCGACCCCATGGGGTACTCTCTTCCCCTCTTCATCGCGCTCCTCGCCGCGTACACCGTCTACAGCTATGTGGGTCGCCGGCACAGCCGTCTACCGCCCGGGCCAGCGGGGTTGCCCCTCATCGGCAACCTCCTGCAGGTGCCTATGTCCCTCCCGTTCCTCAAGTTCGGCGACTGGTCAAAGGTGTACGGGCCCATATACAGCTTTAGCATCCTCGGGCAGCCTTGGGTCGTCATCAGCAGCATCGAGATGGCGGGCGATATCTTCGATCGGATGTCGCAGCAGACGGGGGATCGCCCGAGGCTGATAAAGGTGCGCGCTTAGAATCGACTCGCTCAGCTCACGGCTCATGATGGCACAGGCCAACGACTTTTTGGAGAGGGGCCGCAATCTTGCATTAATGCCCAAAAATGAGCTGTGAGAGGCATCTCACATTGTGTAATTGTCGCTGGTCCTCACTCTGTACTCAAGATGGAGAGTTATGAGAAAGGCGACACATGAAAGGTACAGCTCTCTCTCTCGATTCCGACAGGAATCGATGTTCACGTCTCCCAGCCTGAACAGCCGGACATTCATGAAGCGCGCGGCGATCCAAGAAGAAGAAGCGGCGCTGCTCGTCTGGGGCCTGCTCTCCTCCCCCGACATCCCGCTCGAGCACCACGTCGAGCGCACCGCCGGCTCGCTCAGCATGCGTGCGCTGTACGGCTCGCCGTCCATCCCGCTCAGGGGGCCCGACCCGACCGAGCGGCTGAACGAGATCGCGACTGTCCTGTTTGATGCGCTCGTCCCGGGACGGTCCATCGTCGATATCTTCCCCCCGCTCAGGCATGTTATCAAGAGGTCCAAGTGGCTCCGAGGGTGCGTTACCACGTGCTCACTTGATCAATCAAGCTTGGAAGAAAGCTGACTGGGCCGCAGACCGGCAGACAAGATCTACGAGGAGTCCACAGAGCATTTCATCAGACTGTTCGAGTCCCAGCCTTTGGTCCGTCCCTCCATGTCCAATCCGGCCGAGATCGCGCGGCTGATGATAGTGACAGGATGGGGACCGGTTCATTAGCAGTGCGCTCCGGGATAGCAAGGCCACGCATGGAATGTCCCTCGAGGACTCGTCCTGGCTTGTTGGCATGTTATTGTGCGTGGCCCTCTCTTGACAGACGAGGTGTTGGTTGATTAGGTCCATCGTCAGCATGGCCGCTCAGGATACGGTCTGTTCACCCCATTCCCCATCAAACCAGAGCTGACCTCCGGTCCCAGACGGCCATCGCCATCCGCTGGCTGATAATGGCGCTCACGCTCCACCCCGCGGTGTGCAAGAAGGCGCAAGCGGAGCTGGACGCTGCCGTCGGAGACCATCCGCCGACGTTTGACGATCTCGCTCAGCTGCCGTATATCGAGGCGATTGTTAAGGAGGTCTTGCGCTGGCGGCCTCCTGGACCGATGGGTGAGTAAATATTTAGGTCGGCGTCGGCCCTTTCTCCCGCTGATGGCGCTGAGACAGGCGTACCACATGCTACGTCGGAGGTCCGTAGTGAATCAGTACTTCTAGCACTTTCTGATGTGTGTCCAAAGGACATCGTCTACAAGGATTGGCTCATACCGAAAGGCACCATCTTGGTGGAGAACATCTGGTGCGGCCCGAAGCCCTGAGCTACCTCTGTCTTACACGACTAACCCGTCGCCAGGACCATGGGTCGAGATCCCCTCGTGTACCCCGATGGCGACGTATTCAACCCCGACCGCTTCTTCACCAAAGAGGGGACAATCCGACAGCCACCACCGGACACGCATGACGACTACCTTGGGTTTGGAGCCGGACGTCGCGTCTGTGTTGGCAAGGATGTGGCCATCCGGAATCTCCGAATCTGCGCTGCATACCTGCTTTGGGCGTTCAATTTCCACAAGGAGAAAGACGAGAATGAGAAGGAGATCGAGCCGGCGGATATGGCCTTCGTAGATGTTGGCGTTACCGTGTACCCTGCGCCGTTCAAGATGAGAACAGTCCCTCGATTCCTGGATCTCGCACAGCGTCTGCAGCCGAGTTTACCAAAGTAACTCTATTCGTGTATCGCTAACTATCTCATATCTTTTAATCTTCACCATGTTTGGGCTCAAACAAGGACGCCATCTAGCAGTTTCATATGCTGCTCAACTTGACCTCCCGGACTCCGCCCCTTCGCAATGATCGTCTTGATGCGTTGGGCGTTCGCGCGCTTGTTTTCTCCCTCCTCAGAGCCACAGGCATTCAACACCTGCATCATTTCCTTCTTGATAGCTTCCTCAGTGCCGACGATTTCCGTGCCGCCATTGCGATATGCGAGCTTCTGTCCCATCCCGACGCGAACCTGCAACAGCTCGAACGCTGTGTCGACGACTTCGCTCAGCCAGCGAGCGTTCTGGGGCTGATCGGACGAGATCGGCCAAGCGATGAGTGGGATGCCCTGTGACAGGGACTCGAAGGTTCCACCCGCACCACAATGCGAGGCAATCCATCCCGTCGCCTGCCCGAAATGGCAGGTGAGTTTCCGATTTATACGACCAGCGAGCGACGTACCGGGTGCATAAGAACAGTCTGCTGTGGAGCCCACGGCACGATTATTCCACGACCGCTCTCCTCGATCTTCTTGCGAAGTTCCTCAGGAAGAGCCAGAAGCGGAGAGGTAGCTGCGAAAACAAAAGGCATTGTCGTCTCCAGCTCTAGTAGACATTCGAAAAAATACTGAAGGTGTGCCGGGGTCGGAACGAATAGGGACCCGAACGAGATGTAGAGAGCAGATTTCGGCCCATATTTCGCGAGCGCCGCATTCAGAAACGCAATTGCTGGGTCAAGTGCGGTGAGCAGGCTACTGTCTGTCTTGACATACGAGATTTGGACTTCATTGACTGAGATTGTGGAGGGGTCCGCTGGGGAGCTGGTGGGCGCGTCCAAGAAAGCAGCTGGCAGCTGAGGCCCCAAGCAGAACACTTCGCGTGTGGTCCCTTCACCGTACCAGTCTTTGACATCGTCAACTGCCTCAGGCTCCTAACACCTTTGTGAGCTATAGAGCAACGCTTCCAGGCTTATGACCTACGAGTTCGAGCAAAGTGGGTATAATCACACCATCAGACGCGAGAACCAGCGGATATCCCACCGAAATATCAGAGTAGACTCCTGGGAGCCAGGATTCCTGCGGGTAATCTTCCCATTCGTAGCAGGGCGGCAAACCCTTGACCCGGACGATATCATCTGGATATCTGCCAGAATGGGCATACATCTCGGAGACCATCTCAGCAAACATTACCACAGAGGAGGTCAAACATACCTCTTTAGCGATCTGGGCGTAAGATCGGCCATTGGCACGCGTTGGATCCGCCTCGGTGGCGTGACAGAAGTCAATGTAACCTTCGGCAATTCCTCCATGAGCAACGGTCCCATACCACCTGACCGATATTCAGCAATTCACTCTGTGGGTTGAACAGAGCGCACCTTGTGAATGAAGCAGCGGTGGCGATCCAGTACATGTATGTACGCAGGCCATACTTTTTCTTCAGTGGAACGACTGCATCGCCCATGAACAGGTCCGCGATAACGAGACTAGGCGGCTCTGGGATCGCCTCCCAAGTGAGCCCATTATCGTCTGTGAATGCCGCGCCCGTCATGAGCTTCTCAAATACGTTGACAACCTCCAAAGAGCATTCAGGCATCGGGGTGCGATTAAGTCGAGGATCTAGTGTCGGTCCGTCGGGTCCAAGCTGAGAGCCAATGCCGGCCAGTGCGTGGCCAGCAGCAATTACACGGATGCGAGACAGCAGCAATTTCGAATCGTCACCTTCGCTGATGATGCGGTCGATCTCATCCTTGGCTTTGGTTTGAAAGTCGGCGTCGGCGAAGAACGCTGTAGAATTGAGCGCTGGATTTAGCACACATCCTTCAGTCTCGAGAAAAACACGAACAGATTTTGAGGTCAGGAAACTTGCGCAGGAGATTCGCGGCAAGGTTGCACTCGGGTCGCATGTGACCTTTAGATGTATTAGATCCAGTTACCAAATAACAGCAATACAAACATACCCCAAGCAACGAAGGACAGTAGCACAATATGGCGCCCCATGCTGAATGACTCGATATGGATGTATCGATGTATAGGCTGCCAACCCAAGGTTGTATTCAAGCAATTTATACGTCAACACGATCGCTGATCCGGCCCTGCCACTCCGGTCAGTCTTGATCACTGAGTGATTACAGGGCAGAGTTCGCTCCCCCAGGCTCTGAAACGTAGAACCACTACCATTGCAGTGCCATCATCATCAACGGAGACTACCGTGAGCCATGATGCCCGTCCACATCTTGGCAGGCCGAGCCAAGACCGCCTTGTGCTTGCTCGCGGTCACAGGCATGGTGACAGCCTTGACCAGAAGGCAGGTAAGACATGACCGAGAAGAATAAGCATTAGTGCCCGACGTTCCGGCGGTATGATGGACCGGTGCACTGATCAGAGTCAAGCTCTCAGGGACCACGCTGCGCCAAGTTGCCCACGTCCTCTGTCAGCCGCCCCGGAAGCAGCAGTGGCGGAGGAGCCAAGCCATCCCTTCCCCTTGTCGGCATTTCATCGCCGAGGAGCAACACTTGCTTGCAGGACGTGGAGGAGATGGTACACGTGCAGAAGCTTCGAGATGCTGTTGCCAAGCTGTCGGGAGGCTTTTGGATAAGCTAAGCCGCCCACGGATGCGGTGCAATGCGAAAATGTCCGAGGTAACAAACATGAGGAACTGAGGGTACGGTCAACGAGGGAAAGCCGCGATGACTCGGTTCTGAGGTAACACAGCTTGTATGTACTCACTCGTCAAACAGTACGCCAACCTTGTGAATAAAGTCCGCGGCATGCAGCAGAGAACACTGCTCGCCTTCTTCCACGCCCATCCGAACTCGATGTCCATATGTTCAATCGGTCTCCTTTCCCGATGTCTTCGACCTTTGTTCAGCGCTGTTCCGTAGTCTTACGTGACAAAGGTGCATGCCGCTACAAATCAACATTCTTGCACGCATCGGTGGTGCGGTCCAGCAGAATGGAAATCGCGCGGTGCTGTCAAAGGAGCCGCATATAACGTACTATTCGGCAGCGATCAGCCAACAGTCCGAGTCATTTCGAATCTGGTCATGGGCTCCTCTTTCGCACCAGTTTCTCGCAAGACAGAACTGTGGATCTAGAACAAGATCAAAGTCACTTGCTCAAGACCGCGGTTGACAGCGTGATGTGGTCGAGACCCTAGAAGCCGGCCCTAGTCAAGACGCGAGAACGATACAGGACCTATGCATACTGTAACGCGTTCTTCCATCGCTGGCATTGCAAACTCCAGAACGCGTACCACTTCAGCGAGCGACTTTGTGATATCTGTTGAGCATAATACTGGATTGACTGATGTGCAATAGCGATACAATGAAGGGTAGCTGCTGTGCCTCGCCGTCCTCGGCGTCAGGCGTCTAGCGAGCAAACAATAGAGGTATAGGAACACGGAGCGCGGTAACCAGGAAAAACATCAAGACAAGTGGGGAACGACCCGCGCGTCTAGAATGATAGGTTTGAAGGCGGGGTGCGTCGTAGGCACGCGCATTAATGGTGGGCAACGACAAAGTTGCGGGTTGCGGAACGGAAAAGTGTGAAAGAGCAAGGTATCGAGAACGCATGCAGAGGTCGCGGAAAGTGGTGCGAATACAGCGATGGGTACTGAAGTTGAGCGATATGCAATATGCGGTTATGCGGCGGAAGCATGGGGTCCATCCGAGGACCTCGTAACGAGTGACACGGAGACGAAGTGCAAATGAGTGGAAGGGGAGGCGGCGGACTGAGGCGCACTCTTTCTTGTAGCACGGGTAAGTTTTGGTATTGAGGCTGAGTTGGGGAGTTTCCGTTTCCATCCGAGACGAGACAGGGAAGCCGAAGCTGGTTTTGGTATGATGATGTATGCGGGTGAGGGTGAGGCGCCGATCAGTTGCGCATGAGCCACGCGTGCCTCTTCACCTCGCAGATAGTGAGGCGCTTGTCGACGTCGACCTCGAGGCACCCGCGGACGAGCATCTCACAGTCGCGGCTCATGAACACGCCCTTCCTCGGCTGGCTGATGCGGCCCTCGATGGCAGCCTGGGTGCTCGAGAAGGGGCACTCGCCCGTGATGAGGATGTGGAGGAGGATGCCGAGCGTCCAGATCTCCGCAGGCGGCGCCCGGTACGGCTTGTTCATGAGGATCTCGGGGCTGGCAAAGTTCATCGTGCCGAAGAAACGATCGTGGAACGGGGCCGGGCGGCGCGTGTCCGTGATGGCCGAGCTGCCAAAGTCGATCAGCTTGACCCGGAAGGCCTCGTCGATCAGGATGTTCTCGTCCTTGATGTCGCGGTGGTAGATGCCGAGCGCGTGCAGGTAGGACACGGCGTGCACGACCTGGCGAAAGATGTGCCGCGCGCAGTCTTCCGAGAGCCGCGTGTGGCGTTCGATGCACTCGAAGAGGTCGTACGAGGCGCGCCTGACGGGAGTCGGGCGGGCACCAGAGGGCGCTGCGAGAAGCGAGGGGTAAGGAGAAGTGGGCGAGATAGGCGACGCGGGCATGGGGCTGGTCGGCGTAGGCGGTAGGGGCATCAGCGTGGGCTGCGACGTCCAGGGGGTACCATGCAACTCCTGCACCTGTACACACATCCATCATCAGCAACCAAGTCGGAAACAGCGCATATATGCACCCACCAGATAGAAGTACACATCGTCCTGGAAAAACTCGATAAACTCGACAATGTTCTCGTGCTTCACCAGGCGCAGCACGGTGATCTCAATCGGGAGCATGCCGTAGTCGCGGTCGAGGATCCAGCTGTGCCGGGGCATCTTGTCCTTAACGATGAACTTGACGGCGACGTCGTGCATGTCACCATAGCGCTTCTGTGCGAGGAGGACGAAGCCGAAGCCGCCCGAGCCGAGCTCTGGGGAGGCGTGCAGCTCGTAGCGGTGCAGGAAATCCGGGAGAAGCCGGTGGCCCGCTGGGAAGAGGTTCGCGGGGAGCGGGGCAGGCTCGATCGGCGGGGACGCGGGGCGGCTCAGCGGGAGGGGGACGTTGAGCGCCGGGCTGGTGGGCGTGGGCGGGAGGAAATGCTGCGGGAGCGGGAGGTGGGTCTGGATGGGCGGGCGCGGCTTGGGCTGCTCGAACAGCGGGAGCGGGAGGGGCGTGGTGTGTGGGGGCGTGAACGGGGGTGTGAACGGCGAGCTCGGGACGTGCAGGAAGGTCGCTTGCGTGGGCGACTTGCCCGTCGGGGTGTAGGGCGCGTCGGGCAGCTGGGGCAGCTGGACGGGCGGCTGGCCAGGCGCCTGGGGCTGGAACATCCCGAACTGAAGCTCCTGCATGCTCTTGGACATCGTCATCCCCATCCCGCTGCCGTATGTCACCCCGCTGCCGCCCAACATGTTCACATCTCCCATGCCGTCCATGCCGCCCATAGCAGCCGTGCTCGAGAAGGGGAAGGAGGACGCGTTGGCGTGCTGGTCCCCGCGGGGCGTGGTCCCATAGCGCTCTTCGATGATCCTGTAGAGCGGACTAGGGAGGGCGGGGAGCGGCGACGGGGGCACGCTGAGCATGCTGCTGCGCGTCGGGGAGACGCACGGCTGGGGATGCGCGAGGGCGGGGATCTTGAGCTTCATCGGCGCGGGCCGCTTGCCCTTGCCCTGCCCGGCGCCATTGCTGTTCGCGCTCGCGGGGGAGGCGGAAAGCGTCGACGGGGAGAGGAAGACATCGCCTGCGCAGGTCGTAGCCGTCGAGATGGAGAAGGCGCCACGCCTCTGCTGGAGCTGGGAGCCACCGAAGTTGGTATTGAGCGGGGCGAGCTTGGCGAGCGTTATGGGCTTGACCGGCGAGGGGGTGCCCTCATTGTCCGAGAGGGCGGAGGTGTACTGCGGCGAGGGAGGCGTCGTCTGGAGGGTGAGGAAGAGCGCGTTCTGCGGGAGCTCGCGGGTCGGGGACGGCGTGGGTGGGACGGGGAACGAGCTCGCCATCGTTGTTGCCGTGGGGGAGGGGTGGAGGAGTTACTCGGTGGGTGGTGGTGGATACAGCAGATGAAGATATAGGATGGAGCGTAGGGATACAGTTGGGTTGAGCGTTGCTCGAGGCTCAACTCGCCGAGCGAGGAAGGAGAGAGAGGGGAGAGGAGGGAAGGAAAGGAGGGGACGCGCTGAGAAGAGTGCGCAGGGCGAGCGCGGGAGTTGAGAAGGAAGGAGAGGAGGGAGTGTGTATGAGAGTGAGCCAGGCGGGCGTTAAAGGGAGGCGTGTGTTGAGGGAGAGCATCCCGGTCGATCCTCCCGCGCTCGCACGATCCACAGCGACATGAGCACAATAAACACACTCCTTCATGAGACGCACATCATGCCGCGCCCTGCCTGCCCGAGCACGCTGCCGCATTCCAGTGCGAGGTCACACCATGTCTGCCGCAGTGAGCGAGTGGACGGGCCGGTGTGCGAGACAGAAGAGGGTTGACGAGGCAGCCCGTGAGGCGGGCGGGCGAGCCTGGCCTGAGTGTCGCCGCACAAGGACAAGAGTCGTAATAAGGGTCCATCGGGCGCGCTACGTTTCGCGCCTAAGGAAAGCGGCACGTGCTAATACAATTCTGTTTACCTCCGACGGGGCGCCGGTGGGCGGGGACGGGTGTAAGAGGCGCACAGAACACCTGCTTCGGCGCTTCTGAGGAGTGGAGTCGTCAAAACTGTGAGCACCACAAAGTCGGCGCTGCGAGACAGATTGCTCGCGTCCACTTCCGAACTCTGTGTGCAACCCTGTTCGACGTCTGCGCACCCAGCAGAATTATTCAGAAGTTCTCGGAACCGAGAGTCTAATTCCGCACATTTAGGTCAAGCGTGCACAGAGAAACGGGACAGAGAGGCGGACTCCCTCAAGGGTCCCCTAAGCGCGTTGGGTACGCGGAGTATTGCGGTATGACGTGCGAGGGCCCCTCGAGCGCTCATACACGTCCCCCAGGCCATCTAAGACCTTTCTCGGCCTGTTGCCTATCCCCGAGACACCACTGCCTACAATTTACAATAAATATGTGCATTCTGCAGAGTGTATACTGCTGTCCCGGATGGAAAGAGCAGTACAGTCGAGGTATGGAAAGGAACCATAGTGAGCGTCATGAAACAAATGAGTGTGGGCACGTCCCGCTCATCACGGGCATGCAAAGCATCTAGAGCGGCGATCGGCCTACTCCCTCGGCCCCAATAGGAAGAGATGCTTCCTCTCCACAAATGGAGTGCGGAGAGGCCCCATCAGCTCTGGGTTCTCCGAGGCCATGTCATCCCTGAAGTCCGCTTCCCACGTCTCGGGCTGCTTGAACGGCTCGCCCATCTGCTTCAGCACCGCGACGATGCAGTCCACGTCCGTCTCGCAGCTGTCAAAGTCCGTCTGGCTGACTGTGTCAAAGAAGTCGTCCGCGGTCCAATCGTTTGGCCTGGGCGGAAAGAGGCGGACCCTCCCGTAGGCGTTGGGGAGCACTGTGGGCGTCACGGCCTTGGTGGCAAGAGAGTGACAGCCTTCGCCTGAGGCGTTAGGGCAGAACTGGAACATCGTGCCTGCCCATGGGGACCTAGCTGCAAAGAGCACCTTCTGCCATGCCGGCGGCGCACCAGGAGGTGACCTCTTGAGGGAGAAGGCGTACAGGGCGTCTTGCTCGAACTGCGGCGTCTCGTACCCTTTCCCGTCAAGCGTCGTGTTGCCGGGGTAAGGGTTGTTGTATCGCGCGAAGACATTCATGTTTAGAGAGTGTTGTCAGGGTGGGTGAAGACTAGGTTTGGTGGTAGAAGTTGTTCGGCCTCTGGGGTGCTCTCAAGAGTAGGCATTTTATAGGAAAACAGTGGCTTGAAGGTGCAGCTACACGCGTGGTGGGCCACCTTGCAAGTCCGAACAGGACGCGTACCTCTTCTTGCACGTGCTGGGAGCAGTCAACGCCGATGGGGTGCCCCTATCAAGGCCGCCACACAACAGTGACGTCCAAGTCGGCATCAGTGAGTCCTCTCAATGCCACTGGCGATTGGTACAGAGCAGCGGGACTTTTGAGGGCACGTGAGTCTAGCTCCCAGAACACACACGAGCCTCGAGGGCCCAGCACAGCGGTGGAAAGTCATTGCATGATAACACAGGTCGGATCACAAGGCCGCCCTCGGAGGCGTGTCTACGAACAAGCTCTTCAGCACCGCAAGATGCTGTTCCATCTGCCCGCCCGGTCCCAGCGCGTGTCGAATCCTCTTGCGGATCTTTTCGGCGTTGGCCCTCTTCCGCATCCCTTCCTGGCCTTGACACGCAACTAACACCGCTCTCATCTCCTCCCTGATTGCCGCCGCAGTTCCGACTATCTCCGTCCCGAAAGGCCCGCCTCGGTATGCCTTGCCCTTCACGGGGCCATTTCGGATTTGCAGGAGCTCGAAGCCGGTATCAAGGACCTCGGACATCCACAACGCGTGTATGGGCTGATCGAGGAGGAAGGGCCACGCAATGACTGGGACACCCTGAGAGAGTGCTTCGAACGTCCCGCCCGCGCCACAATGCGTCACCATAAAGCCGAGAGCCTAGTCACACCGTGTGTGAGCGGGAGCGTATGCGTGAGTACACTGGGGAGACGCACAGGATGGGCAAGAATAGCTTGCTGCGGTGCGTACGGAACGATGATCCCTCGACCGCTGTTCTGTATCCGCTGGACGAGCTCAGCGGGCAGGAAGGCAAGAGGAGAAGCCGCTGCGAAGATGAACGGCATCGGCTGTTCCAACTCAAGGATCGACTCCATGAGGATGACCAGATGCGCAGGCTCTGGAAAGAACGTCGTTCCGAAGGAGATATAGATCGCTCTGCGTTCTCCATACCGCCGCCGGGCGTCGTTGAGGAACAGCATGCAGGGATCCTTGCTTTTGTACGTGTCCAGGGCGGCATCTTTCTGCTCTGAGTGACCATTCACACCGTCGAGGAAGGCCGCTGGACCGGCATAGCTCGTCTGCACTTCTATTGCCGCCAGCGTATGACTTTTCGCAATCGAAGCTGGTGTGAATATCAAGGGCGGCAGTTGTGGTCCGAGGCATAAGACTTGTCGGTCGCTGCCGAGAGTATACCAGTCAATGACGCCTTCTATGCCGGCTTGTTCCTGCTTTATCATTAGCAGGGCAGGGCGAGAATCGACTCAAATACTGACAATATTCAGGACGGTTGGGAATATTACGCCGTCCGAGCATTCAACAAGTTGCAAGCCGTATGAAGCCAATTCGTACACAGACGGGAACCAGGCAGATTGAGGCAGGTCTTCCCATTGATACATCGGTGGAAGCCCCTTGACCCTGATCACATCGTCCTTGAACTTGGAAGACCATGCCCAGACCTGGTCTATTGCTGAGCGATCGTCTGTTTGCAGAAAGTACTTGCCTACGTGTTGGGCAATCTGGCTGAATGTTCGACCTTCTGCTCGATACGCATCAGCCTCAATCGCTCTACATTCCTCCGTGTATCCCGCGCATCGACCGCCGAGCGCGGTAGGCGCATACAATCTGCAAGAGCATGTTGGCATACTGAGGCATTTCAGTAAGGCTGGGCTTACCGCGTGAAACACGTGGCCGAGCCAACAAAATAGATGTATACCGGAAGGGAATATCTCTGCTTCAGCTCAGACGCGACATATCCCACCAAGATATCGCAAATCACAAGATTCGGCTTCGCGGCGACTGGTTTCCAGAGCGTGCCAGTATCGTCCTTGAACGACTCCATTCGCATCATCGCGTCGATCGCCTGGTGTATGCGCGCCTCCGCAATACGACGCGACTTAGGAACGCGTCGCGGATCCATCATCGCGAACCTCTTCTCTATCTCCGGGGTCATTCCAGCTGGGACGCGCCCGACAGCGATGACCCTGATCCGCGAGAGGACGCGCTCGTCCCCGCCTAGGAACGCGTAACGGGCCATCTCGTCTTTGCATTTCTGCGCGACTTCTGCATCGACCAAGAATGCTGCAGGAAGAGAGGTTACTAAGTAAGACCAAAATTACAGCGAGGCACTAACAGATGATCAGATCGGGAAACTTGCTGGCAAGATTCACGGCCAAGTTGCTTTCGGGCCGCAGATGTCCTGATTGCAGCCGTGAGTGGTCCTCCCTGAAAGTTGTCTGCAAGCATCCATACCCCAAGCCCAGAATGAAACAAGCGCCCAGTGGACCGGCATAGAGGATGCGGGGCGATTTCAAGTTCGTCTCCGGTAAGTTGGTAACTTTGTACGACCCCAGAGATCCTGGCCCCTCAAAGCGGCCCCCATATCGCACATTACGTACGTTCTGCGTTCTGGGCACATTGAAAAAGCGGTCTCATTTTTCGCGTGTGAACGCTCGAGACCGGAATCATAGGCGACTTCTGATACTGGAGGGGCATAGCGTGGTGCTCAGAAAGAATTGCAGTGTCTTGGCTTCGATGAAACTTCCTTTCACTGCCCACGGTCCCGGTGAGGATACGCGCGGAGGCTGTGCAATTTGTGCCGCCAGGCGAACACGTGCTGCGAAGGCACGACGCGCTTCCTTGTTACTGTCTCATCCAGAACGAGCTGGAATGAGCTTGTTGCTGTGACTATCTCTATACAAACGCAAATCAGCCGTCTATGATAGATCTTCTAGGCTGCGAATTTCTCCAAGAGATCAAGATGCTTGTCAATCTGTCCTCCAAGCTGGTGCGCATCCCAAATCAACTGCTTGACCATCTCCGCATTCGCCCTCTTACGCTTGCCCTCCTCGCCCTGACACGCCCTCAGCACCTCATCGATCTCCTTCGCGATTGCATCGTCTGTTCCGGTGATCTCGGTACCATTCGGACCTCCGCGGTACGCTTTGCCCTTGACGGGTCCGTTGCGAACTTCCAGGAGCTCGAACCCTGTATCGAGCACTTGGCTCATCCAGAGCGCGTGCGGAGGCTGGTCCCAGATGAACGGCCATCCGATCACAGGCACGCCTTGAGAAAGGGACTCGAATGTCCCGCCACCACCGCAATGAGACACAATGACTCCGAGGGCCTGGATGCAAGTGGTCAGCTCATCGCCTAATTATGAAGGGGGGTGTATACCGGGTGAGCCAGGATCGCTTGTTGCGGGGCCCAGGGCACGATTAACCCCCTGCCGCTGTCTTTGATCTTCTTTGCCAGCTCCTCCAACACGAACGCGTTCGGTGCCGCCGTGGTGAATACAAACGGCATCGGCTTCTCGAGCGCAAGGATCCTCTCCAAAAGAATCTGTACATGCCCCCGCACCGGAAAGAAAATGGACCCAAACGAGATGTAGATTGCCGAGTTGACGCCATATTTGTCGAGGGCGTCGTCGAGGAACGCGATGCATGGGTCGACGTTTGTTTTATCGACAGAAGGCCGCTCCCTCCCCTGATACTGGAAGATTACTTCCGTTTCTGCCAGTTGGGAGGACTTCTTCCCTCCAGTCGGAGAGAAATACTCCGGCGGCAGCTGCGGTCCCAGGCAGAGGACAGGTCGATTGGCGACACCGGCATACCATCCCTTAACACCGTCGATGCCATCTCTCTCCTATAAGCCGTATCAGATGGGTCCTGCCAAAGATTCGCAATGGTCTCACAATATCAACTACAGTCGGCAAGACTACGCCGTCAGTCATCTCGAACAACGGATACCCCGCTGCGACCGAATCGTAGAACGAAGGATACCACGCGCTCTGTGGCGTGTCTTCCCACTGATAGATTGTCGGCAGACCTGGAACATTCACGATGTCGTCTTTGAAGCTAGCGGAGCACGCCCAGACCTTGGTGAGCTATTTCAGTATGTGCCTTGATGAGACTGATATGCCGCGCACCTGATGCGCGATCCGTGTGAATGGCCGTCCCCCGCCCTTCTCTGGGTCAGCCTCGATCGCATGACATTCAGCGACATAGCTGGGAGACCGCCCCCCCTTCTCAGTTGGGCCGTACATCCTATCGAAAATGCATCGGTCGCCACCAACAGAATCTTCCAGGGGAAGAGACGCACCTCGTGAGTGCCGCTGCCGACCCGACGAACCACATGTACAGTGGCAAGCCATACTTCTTCTTTAGTGCCGGGCACACATGGCCCATCATCAGATCGCAAATCATGAAGGTCGGTTTTCCGACTGGCTCCCACGTCTTGCCCTCGTCATCCTCGAACGGTCGACCCTCCATCATCGCGTCGAATGCAGCATGGATCTTCTCGACATCAGCAGGCGGGGTTGTTGGCATCCAGCGTGGGTCGAGAGACGCGAACGTTGCGGCGATCTCAGGGGTCATCGCTGCCATTGCGCGACCGAGAGGGATGAGCCGGATACGCGAGAGAACGTATTCATCGTGTCCTAGCAATGCATTGCGGTTGATTTCACCGAGAGACTTGGAGGCAAAGTCCGCGTCGACAATGCATGCTTGTTGGTACGTTTGTCACTTGCACCGCTCGCGATGAAGAGGTAGACGTACATATGGTCACATCAGGAAACTTGCGTGCAAGGGTAACCGCGAGGTTTGACTCGGGTCGCAGATGTCCTATTGCAGGTTCAATTTGATATCAGGCCACATTATTCCTCAGGACGCACCCCATGCAAAGCAGGTAAAGATAACCCAGTGCGCAGGCATATTTAGGTGGACTGCGTAAGAAAGCGAGTCAGATTCACAGCGAGATCAGATCATCCCGCATAGTCGAGATTCTCGTCTCAGTTCAGGTTTATGAGGAAGCCCGGTAGAATGCGCGGTCGATCCACGCCTCCCCAGAGCGCATAATACTGTGTGCACACTGACTCACTTGTCGATAACGATCGGCGGATGAATACATAGGAGATCTGCCATTGGCGGATCCGGCCAGCGTTGGAGGCGGACTTACACTCCCGCATTCCATCGAGATCCATCATTCCATCGAGATCCATCATCTCCTTATCAGGCAATCTCCTAGCTAAAGATTTGGAAAATCAGGCCAACACTGAATGAATTTCATATCGTGATGCATTCGGTCGGGAATGAACTCAACGTCATGTCCGAAGCGTCATGAATAGCAACTCTTCGGGGAGCGAGAGACAAGTGACGTCCGAAGCAGCAGCGGCGGCGTCCACACCTTAGGTAATCAACGGTGTGGCATAAGCGGTGCATATCAGCAAAAAGTAGACTGTTTCGGGCCAAAAGTAGTTTAAATTCAGCCTGGAGCTGAATCGATAGTGACTCGCTGCACATGTTTAGACGACCGGACTTCCATCCACATGTTCGCTCGTTAGTCAATTGCAGAACAATGTGGGCATAATGCCACCATGTTTCATTGACCTCGGGGCGCTGACAATGGAGCGACGACGCCTAATTAGAACAGGTTACATACTGCTTAAAGACGTCCAGATGTTGGTCTATCTGTCCTCCTGGCTGGTGAGCATCCCAAATCAACTGCTTCACTTTCTCCGCATTCGCCCGTTTCCGGCCACCCTCCTCGCCCTGGCATGCCCGCAGCACCTCATCAATCTCCTTCGCGATTGCCTCCGCCGTTCCAACGATCTCGGTACCATTCGGTCCACCGCGGTAGGCTTTGCGATTCAGTGGCCCATTCCGAACTTGAAGCAGTTCGAAGCCGGTGTCAAGAACCTCGCTCATCCACAGCGCGTGCTGAGGCTGATCAAATGTGAACGGCCACGCAATCACTGGCACGCCTTGGGAGAGCGATTCGAAGGTTCCGCCACCACCACAGTGTGACATGATAGCTCCAAGCGCCTGGCACATCGCGTGAGCTTTGGTCGAAGTCGCTCAGCAGCTACGTACCGCGTGAGCCAAGATGGCCTGTTGCGGAGCCCATGGAACGAACAGCCCGCGGCCGCTCTCCTTAACCTTCACGATCATCTCTTCTGACAACATCGCCAATGGCGACGCAGTAGTGAAGATGAACGGCATAGGCCTCTCTAGGGCAAGGAGCCGCTCCAGCAAGATTTGTACGAGATCCGGCCTCGGGAAGAAAATCGATCCAAAAGAGACGTAGAGGGCCGAGTGCACCCCGTATTTGTCAAGCGCATTATTGAGGAACGTGATGCAGGTATCAGCCGCACCCTCGCCCTTCCCCAGACTGGTTGCCCCAGGAAATTTCCACTGCACCTCCGCACCCGCCATCTGCGAGGTCTTCTTGGTTTCGATCGGGGCGAAGTAATCTGATGGCAGCTGGGGACCGAGACAGAGAACCTTGCGATCGGAACTGCCGGCAAACCAGTCCTTGACGCCCTCTACGCCCTCACGTTCCTACCAAGAGGTTCAGATTCTGGTGGGAGCGAGAGCTGTGGCTGTCTTACTATGTCCAACACAGTCGGCAGAAGAAGTCCATCTGCGACCTCAAGTAGCGGCCCCCCAGTCCTGATGGAATCGTACGCGGGGGCAAACCACAGGTCCTGCGGTACATCTTCCCACTGGTAGATCGGGGCAAGACCTGGGATGTGGATGATGTCGGACTTGTAGCTGTCAGCGTATGTCCAGACCTGCGAAGAAACAGGTGAGTTTCAGTGTCCTTGAGGGATGGAGGGGGTGCATTACCTGAGCAGCTACCTGCTGGAATGTTTTGCCTTTGCTCTTCTCGGGATCAGCTTCAATCGCGTGGCATTCCTTTTCGAAGGTCGGAGCTCGCCCTCCCATGGCAGTAGCTCCGTACTCTCTGGGTCCAGAGCCATCAGTTACCAGTGCGTGATAGTGCTAACGCGGAGCGGCGTACCTCGTAGCTGCCGCTGCGGACCCAACAAACCACACGTACAGCGGCAGGCCGTATTTCTTCTTCAAAGGCGTGCAGGTGTCCCCCATCATCTTGTCGCAGATGATGAGACTGGGCTTCTCGATCGGCTCCCACGTATTCCCACTGTGGTCCTTGAACGCGCGTTCTTGCATCATGGCGTCGAACGCCGCAGTCAGATCCTCCACATCCGCAGCGGACGTCGTATGAACCAGGCGCGGGTCAATCGTGGCAAACGCAGCAGCTCGTGCAGGTGACATCCCTGCCATCGCTTGACCCAGCGGGATCAGTCTAATGCGTGATAGAACAGAATCATCGTTCCCCAACTGGACATTCCTCTTCATCTCACCGCGAGACTTCGACCCGCTACCTTCATCCACGAAGACGGCTGAAGAGCAGTCAGACACGCCGCTGGTGCATGAAGCAATATCGTACAGATGATGACGTCAGGAAATCTGCGTGCGAGAGCAACAGCGAGATTCGACTCGGGTCGGAGATGACCTATGCGTTAGTTAGCATCGTATTTCATAAGCCAAGTCTGATTACATACCCCACGGAAAGGCGGTGAAAAAGACCCAATGACCAGGCATGCTTGGGAGTAGAAAGTCGACAACGGACTACAACGGTACTCTGTCACCGCGGAGGAACACCAACACCTTATAAACCCAGCGTTCGTCTGTAGGCAGTGCTCGAATCGTCGGCCCCATATCGCATTGCGATGTCGAAGCGACCAGACGTAAGAGTACACGTACTGTATAGTCTGAGATAGTGCTTATAAACGCGCGTGGACTTGGCCGGGACAAGCATGGGAGCGCCGCCCCCACCCCGGCATTGACAGCGGTTAACAGATTGTTCTCCCCTAACCCGGTCATGCCGACGCTCGCTCCGCTCGCAGCAGGGTGTGACCGGCAAATGATATGTAAACCGGGCGTCACCGCCTTTTGTAAGTCGGCCCAGTGAAACTAGTAAATGGTAAGACGGCGAAGTGTTTCAAGCAGACGCGTCTCCCAGGCGGAATTATAACTGCGCTATTTTGACACCCTCCGAACGGGTGCAAACACTTAAAAAATCGCTTCTTCCCGATCAGCGGGGCGACGGCCGGGACGATCGACAGGTCAATTCATCTTGCAATTACTAGTAACTTACAACTCCGAGAGCTGGCTACATTTCGGCCATCAGTGAGAACTGACAACCCCTGCATACTGCCGCAGAATATCTAGATGCTGGTCAATCTGTCCGCCAGGTTGATGTGCCTTCCATACCAACTGCTTCACCTTCTCTGCGTTTGATCGCTTCCTCTTGCCAACCTCCCCCAAAAACGCGTTCAGCACATCTTTCATCTCCTTGGCAATCGCATCGTCCGTTCCAACGATGTCAGTGCCGTTGGGACCACCGCGATACGCCTTGCCTTTCACCGGGCCATCGCGCACTTGAAGAAATTCGAAGCCTGTATCAAGCACTTCGCTCATCCAGAGAGCGTGCAGAGGCTGATCGGAGAAGAACGGCCAACCGATGACCGGCACGCCCTGAGACAAGGACTCGAGGGTCCCTCCCGCACCGCAATGCGACACGATTGCCCCAAGAGCCTGGTATAGATGATGATCAGCCACGCCGATTGCAGATGATAGATGCGCGTACTGAGTGAGCTAAGATTGCCTGCTGCGGTGCCCACGGTACGACCAACCCTCGGTGGCTTTCCTTGATCTTCTGCAGTAGCTCCTCTGACAGGACTGCATTCGGCGAAGCGGTAGTCATGATGAACATCATTGGTTTCTCCAGGCCCAAGATTGTCTCGAGAAGAATCTGGACATGCCGAGGGTTTGGAAAGAAGAGAGATCCGAAGGAGATGTAGATCGCCGAGTTTGGACCATACTTGTTGAGGGCATCGTCCAAAAAGGCTATGCAAGGGTCGGCGCCGCGCTGTCCTGGCGTCGACTGATCCGTTCCTGTCATATGATAAGGCACTTCGGTGCCCGCCAGCTCCGAGTCACTGCGTACTGGGCCAAAGAACCCTGCCGGAAACTGTGGCCCAACACAAAGAAGTTTTCCTCCGTACCAGTCCATCACGCCTTCCACGCCTTCTCTCTCCTGCCCAGAGTATAAGTTTACATTGTGCCAAGCAGAGCTGTTGGCTCCCTTACCACATCGACCACTGCGGGTAGCAAGACGCCGTCTGCAAGTTGGAAGAGTGGGTATCCGGCCGACATGGAATCGTAGAATGCCGGGTACCAGGTCTTCTGCGGCAGGTCCTCCCACTGATAGAACGGCGGAAGACCCTTAACACGCACGATATCATCCTTGAAGCTATCCGAACGTGCCCAAACCTGCTCGAACCTGGTCAGTAGCTAAATCGCAGAAGCAAGTAGACATCCGGACCTGCTGGGCTATCTCCCAGAACTCTCGTCCCATCCTCTTGTCTGGGTCCGCTTCGACCGCAAGGCATTCCTCGACGTAGCCTGGGGCGCGACCTCCCTTCTCTGTGGGCCCGAATTTTCTACAGAACCGAACGTCAGCCGGTGATAGAGCATCAACTTGATGGTCCACACCTCGTAAGCGGCGCTGCGCACTCGACAAACCATATGTATAATGGCACCCCATACTTCTTCTTCAGCACAGGGAGGACGTTCCCCAGCATCATGTCCGCTATCGTCAAACTTGGCTTGGACAACGCCTCCCAGTTGCCGCCCAGTTCGTCCTTGAACGCCCTCTCCTCCATCATGGCATCGAATGCGTCCGTGAGTTTCTGCACATCAGCCGGCGAGGTAGCAGGTGCAATGCGGGGATCAAGCGTAGGGTAGATCGCCGCCAGCTCCGGCGTGAAGTCTACGAGAGCTCGTCCGATAGGGATGAGTCGGATACGAGCGAGGAGTGACTCGTCACCGCCAAGCATGGCGTTGCGCTTCATCTCGTCCCGGCACTTGGGCAGGAAGTCGGTATCGACGATACATGCTGGCGAACGTCAAGGGCTTGACCGAAGCGGAAAGGAGGCGGAAACGCACAGATGGTAATATCTGGGAATTTGCGTGCCAGAGTGACCGCGAGGTTGGACTCGGGGCGTAGATGACCTACGTGAAGGTCAGGAAGTTGTCGACATACGCCCTTGAGCGGCCACGTACCCCATGCAAAGTAGGTGAAGAGAACCCAATGAGCCGGCATCGTAACCAGGAGGCGACTTTCAAAGCGGGGGGATGTCAGCAAGGGGGCACAAGGGACACCCCGTGAGAGTGAAGGTCTCCGTTTATAAGAACAGAGACGTCAACAACTCCTACGTAATGCTTAGCTTATCATGTCGTAGTGGTCCCAGGCTCAGGATGCGCACTGCCAAACTCATCGTGACCGAACTAGTAGCGCAGCGTTTCTCAACACCTTGGTGGAGCCCGCGTCACTTTGGTCGCCGAAACGGTCCACTTCGTCTCAGCGCCAATGGGTTCCATGAGCAATAAGACAAGCAAGTGGATGAGGATGGATGGGGCCGACGATCTGGAACGACATATGCAGCAGAACGCGGCGATCCTCGCATCTCCGCCGGGCAGTCTCCAGCATTGATTGCTCGGACACATCATCAGGATAAGCGAGTTTTGTGAGCTAGTAACTGATTCAGGCATCAGCAGGAAGGGATAACATGCCCGAGGCCGCTGACTGGAAAGGCGAGACTGGACCGGTTGTTGGACGGGGTCCAGAAAGCTCGCCTTGGAAAACGGGGTCCTCTCCGCCGTGGCGCGACAAGCCCCTTCGAATTCTTGTCCCAACGGGCGGCGGAAAATACAGAATCTAGAATCAAAGTGAAGGCTTACATTGCTCCAGCTCAGCGAGTCTCAATAATTTTATGGCTAACTACCCATCTGCTCTGGAACAAACAGCAATGCATCAGATTTCTATCCTATTCGATCGCCTCATCCAGCCAGTTACACAATAGCCTTCCCCAGAAGCTCAAAGTGTTGGTGGATCGCACCACCGGGTATCAAAGCATCAAGAATAGTCTGCCTGGACGTCTTTGCGTTTGCTCTCTTCCTCTTACCCTCCTCACCCCGGGCCCTCTTCAACACGTCCCGCATCTCAGCCTTGATTGCCTCCTCCGTACCAATGATCTCTGTTCCGTTGGGCCCACCGCGGAAGGCCTTCGTCTTCGCGACGCCAATCCTGACCTGGAGCAACTCGAACGCCGTGTCGAGAACCTCGCTCAGCCAGCGCGCGAGGTGAGGCTGATCGGCTCCGATCGGCCAGGCGATGAGCGGCATGCCCTGTGCAAGAGCTTCGGAAGTGGCTCCTGCACCGCAGTGGGAGACCGTCCATCCAGTAGCCTGGCGCCATCAGGTCAGCACTATCACGTGACATGCAAACGATTGCTCCTACCGGATGCTGGAGTATCGCCTGCTGCGGGGCCCACGGCACGAACAGACCCTTGCCGCTCGCTTCAACCCTCTCCCTCAGACCCTCCGGCAGCTGCAGAGCGGGTGACGCTGCAGCAAACAAGAACGGCATGGGTTCCTCCAGCGCCATCAAAACGTCAAATAGATAACCGATGTGCTTGCTCTGAGGAACCATGAGGGATCCAAAAGTGACATATATAACACTGTTAGCACCGTGCTTCGCCAAGGCTTCGTCGAGGAAGGCAATGGACGGGTCCACAGCCTTGTTGATTGTCTCCTCTTGCGGGTTGGTATATGAGATCTTGAGCTCAGTAGTCGAATCCGGTCCTTCTGAAGCCGCACTGATGTGAGAATCAAGATAGGACGAGGGAAGTTGAGGACCCAAAGACAATATGGGGCGCGGGGCTATGGCACAGAACCATTCCTTGAGGCCCTCGGTGCCCTCTTTATCCTGCAATTCCAATGAGATGGAGCGTGATGCCAAGAAGGGTAATCTTAACATACCATCTCCAGCACAGTAGGGAGAATTAGACCATCACATTTCCTCACAAACGGGCTGACACCGGCGATAGACCAATACATGCCTGGCGCCCAGAAGTCTTGAGGGAAGTCCTCCCACTCGAAAGACGGCTTCAAGCCTTTGACTCTGACAATGTCATCAGGGTAGCGGCCGGAGTAAGCAAATGTCTGTTGATGCCAATGAGAATGAGGATCAAACCAAGTCACATGAGGACAGACCTGCTTGGCAATTTCGGCGAACGATCGCCCCTTCCTGCGCTCTGGGTCGGCCTCAATGGCGTCACACTCCTCCACGTAGCCTTCAGCCTGTCCACCGGCGGCAAGCGTTCCGAAGAGCCTCGTAAATGCGGTCGAATTGCAAATCCAGTACATGTAGGTCTTGACCCCATAAGCCTCCTGGATCGGCATGGCAGCATCGCCCAAGAACATGTCACTGATGACAAGACTCGGCTTCTGAGCAAGGCCTTCCCACTCGACTCCATTGTCGTCTTTAAAGGTTTCTCCCCTCATGAGGTGATGAGCGATCTTCTGTATCGCCTTCGTGCTCTCGACGGAAGGTTGGCGGAATTCTCTAGGGTCGATAGTGGCGACCGTAGCCATCAACTGAGGTGTGAGCCCTGCAAGCATACGACCACCGCCGATGACACGGACTCGTGAGATGATGTCTTTCTCATCTTCTCCAACGATACGTTGCACTTCGCCTTGCGCGTTGGTTTGAAAGTCAGCATCAACAATGATCGCTAGAGGGGCTCAGAGCGCTGCAGGCATAGGGAAGTAATCGGACTGACAGACAATGAGATCCGGAAACCTGCGGGCCATATTCACCGCAAGATTACTTTCGGGACGGATGTGCCCTAAACCAATTTGTTAGAACCTTAGCGTGTTCAGATTATCACCGTAGTTTCGCTGCGTACCCCAAGGGACAAATGTAATAATAATGACATGTCTGGCCATTGCTGAGTGGTTATGGAGATCGGATCGTGGAGTGACCGTTGTCTCTTCAGCAGTGTCCGAGCCATTTATAGGCGCATAGGTAGACGGTTGCACGTGTGGGGAAATAAACAGCGGCTTCGTGGGTCGATCACATCTGACCGATGACTCTGATCCTGGTTGTGAGGCGCAAATCAGCCGTTACGTGCCTTCGCGCAGTACTGGCGGCTGTTCATGTACAAGCTCGGTCAGCATAGGTTTAGAGAAGTCCAAGCAGTGCTATCAACAACCGGGCATCGCGGCGGGGAACGCGTCGTGTAACCTGCTGCATAGAGTGTGCTTAGACAGCCGGCGCGTGTGTTTCGTAGCCGAAGGACAAGATGTCGAGTCGAGGAACGTTACCACGCTAGTTTTGTCTCCGAGCCTGCACAGTGCATCTAGACGTCGGTTGTTGGGCGTTTGCCCGGGTGATGAGTCGGCCATTGGGCGTGGGAAAATAACGAAGTTAGACAGTTCATCTGACACAATCAGAAATCCGTTTGATGGATCGGTCGGGCGAAATTAGACCGCGAGCAGTTGACCCTGAACCGCCGGGGGCTGTGTGCGGCCCCATTAGCCCATGTGTGGGCAATCAAGGAAATTGCACCCGCCGGCGGGGCATTGGGGGCCAAGTGCCCCCGAAAAAAGGGCAAACGGGGAACTATCTCCTGTACATAACCAGTGTCCCACAGTCCCACTGTCTCACATGGTAGCATGCTTTGGTAAGGAAACATGGAACAAAGCTACTGTATGCCCAAGCCAATAAATCTGAAACAGGCGCTTCCAGCACGGGTACATGCTGGTGTGCTCCAGAATCGCCCTCCTAGGTCAGGGCCGTTCCGCAGTATCATTCGGCACAGGATCTGGTGCAGTCAACGTGACTACTTCTGCGGATGCCAGGATGCCACATGTGAACTCTAGTCCATGTTCTTTCTGCATCCTCATCCGGACTCCTCGCATGAGTTCTCTTTGCACAATATTTATATCCCTCACCCGACACCCTACATGATCTCCTTATTAAGAAGTTCGAAGTGCTCGTCCACTTGACCGCCAGGCACCAAAGCCTCGCGTATCAACTGCTGAACCTTGCCTGCATTCGCCCTCTTCCTCCTTCCTTCTTCCCCACGTGCCCTCGTCAGGACATCCTTCATCTCGGCTTTGATAGCCTCTTCCGTACCAACGATCTCAGTCCCGTTGGGTCCACCACGGAAGGCCTTGTTATGGCCAAGGCGAGCACGGACCTGGAGCAGCTCAAAGGCAGTGTCCAGCACCTCACTCACCCATCGTGCGTTCGACGGCTGTTCGGCACCGACCGGCCATGCGATCAGCGGTATACCCTGTGCTAAGGATTCTGTGATTCCGCCTGCGCCGCAGTGCGAGACGGCCCAGCCAGTAGCCTGTGGGCGATCAGCCCACTTGACATTGGACCCTCAGGACCACGTACCGGGTGCTCAAGGACGGCCTGCTGCGGCGCCCATGGGACAAGGAGACCTCGACCTGTTGTAGCCACTTTCTCCCGAATGCTGTCAGATATATGCATGGCGGTCGATGCAGTCGTAAAGAGGAATGGCATGGGCTCTTCCAGCTCCAGCAACACATCCAGAAGATAGCCGACACGGGCCAGTTCTGGCACCATGAGCGACCCAAAAGTTATGTATAACACGCTCTTGGCACCATACTTCTTCAACGCATTATTGAGGAAGATGATGGACGTATCAGACTTGTCGCCAGCAGTTTCTTGCGAGTTGAAGTACGAAATCCTGACTTCCGAGCGAGACGTGGGAGGCTCTTCGAACCTGTCGCCGCCCTTGGCGTTAAGGTACGAGGCAGGAAGCTGAGGACCCAGCGAGAAGACAGGGCGCGAGGTATTTGCGCAAAACCATTCCTTCACGCCGTCGGTCCCCTCAGCATCCTGACGCAAGGGTAAGAGGAAATGTTCCACCTGATAAGTACAGCACGTACTAGAGTGAGAACAGTAGGAAGCAGGAGACCGTCGCATATGTTGACAAAAGGGTAAACGCTAGCCATGGCCCAATACCCCGCGGCAGACCATGGTCGTTCCACAGGCACGTTCTCCCACTCGTAAAAGGGCTTCATGCCTTTAACCCGGACGATGCCACCCGGGTAGCGGCCCGAGTGTATATTCATCTATGGGGCCATTAGTCCCAACAGTTTACAGACAGCTAGAAGAGCATACCTGCGTGGCGATCTCGACGAAGGATCGTCCCTTCTTGCGGGCTGGGTCCGCCTCAATGGCATGACATTCCTCGAGGAAGCCCTGGGCTTGTCCACCGAATGCAAGGGGCCCAAACGCCCTGGTGAGAGCGGCCGAAAAGGATATCCAATACATGTAGGTCTTCAGCTGGTACAACTCCCTCATCGGGGCAGCAACGTCGGCCATGAACATGTCTGTGATCAACAAGCTGGGCTTCTGTGAAATACCATCCCACAATACGCCGTTATCATCCTGGAACGATTCACCCTTCATCACATGGTGGAAAACGGCCTGAACGTCCTGAGTAAACTGAGATGAGGGTATCCGAAAGGTCCGAGGGTCGAATCTTCCCAAGTCAGCCATGATTTCCGGCGTGATTCCTGCCAAGGCACGTCCAGCAGCAATGACACGGATACGTTTCAGCACGTCCTTCTCATTTTCGTACACAACACGATCCACCTCATCTTGAGCATTGATCTGGAAGCTTGCATCGGCTATGACCGCTGCAGTTTGCGAAGGGTTAGCAGTATAAGTGACGACCACAGGTACAAGGCAACTGACAGATGGAGACATCCGGAATCTTGCGTGCGATGTTCACAGCAAGGTTCAGCTCGGGACGCAGATGACCTACGCTTCACATTATTAGTCTGGGCTATAGCAGCGGGAAGTGCAGAAGTGCGTACCCCATGCGAAGAAACCGAGGAGGATGATGTGGCGTGTCATGGGGAGATTTCCGGGGTAGCAAGGTGTCGATGGGACGAAAATCGATTCATTTCCCCATCAGTTATACGTGCTGTTAGACTAGGTAGTTTGACCTAAAAAAATGTACAGTTCTGTAGATCAGAGCCCTACCGGTGACTTGGATGGGACTGCAAAAGCGGAGCAAGACCCATTTTATGGAGAGCAATCCATCGGATGTGTGCGATCGGCTCGGGAGCTCTGGTCGGAGGCTGGGTCAACAACACGCATCACGCGCTTGGCACAGACCACAGGTCACATAAGGCGTCGTTGAGCCAGACAGATTCGATGTCGGTCATGAAACTCTGTTAGAGATGTTTCACAACTCGTCCACCTGTCCGCAGCGGCGACCTACTTGCGCACCTATGAGACATTGCGATACACTTTCGCACTGTGGAAGTTTATAGTACTTAGGAGATGAGATAAGCAATTGAATAGTTACGCAGCTTGGTCATGCCGATGATCGCTGGGGGCTGTACCGAACCGATGTCAGAGAAGACTCGCAATGCGAAATGAATGCTCTCACGTCTCGTATTGCTGCAGCGTTGCGTGCCTGGAGAGGACCAGTAAGGGTTCGTATGGGATGAGGGCGATACGAAGTGTGGTACTCTTGTGATCGAGGGTAGGCTGGATTACGGTGTGCACCGAGCCTCGTATTCGGAGGGCCCGGCGGCGACAAGAACATCCGAATCGGAAACCCCGAGGCAAAGACGGTTTCTACGTCTGCGCTATGATCGTTCATCTGGTCACCGTCGTTAGTGGAGCTTGACCCGCAGCGTTTTAGGCGGACACTGTACTCACAGAGCGCTCGATTTCCATCGGCATTCACAACCTGGATGGATCACTCACTATCCATAGAAAGAAACGAGCAGTTCGCTTGATGACAGTCAGACCAAAAGCGCCTGCAAGGTCCGTGGCGGAGATCCACCAGGGACCCACGCAGCGTTTGGCGTGTGCATATACAGGATCGCTATTGCAGTTCCACGTCCCTCGTCTCGCTGCTTGACGGTCGTGATAGTTATGCAACAATCGATATTCAATTTTCATCCAAGACAACCCCGATAGCAATAGGCGCATTCACAGTAGCGAACCAGGACTGGGACAGAACGCCCGGGACACACGCTGCAACGGTAGACCAGGGAGAATACGTAGGTGAACACCAATGCAATCGCATTGATGCCGGTGCAAATAGAGCAAATATGAACAAGAAGTGCCTACTGCATCGTCAGGATCAGGTCGTAAGAGACAAATTGGATGATGGACGTACATAACAAGATTGCCAACCGTCGCACCTTCTCGTTCGTCACCTTCTCACTCCACTCGTAGCTCACCTCTTCGGTCCACCCTGAATTGACCTCCTTGAACAAGTTTCCTCCCAGTCTTCCCATCCCCGGCTCCGCCTCTGCCCACGCGGAGAGGCGAGGAGCACCTCGGGTGTCCTGTTCACCCGCAGTTCCATGATGATATCGACATGCTCGACATCACAATGTAAGCCTTCCAGAACAAAGAGGCCGTGCACCACCGATATGCGACAGATGGAGAGATCGGACTTGCGCATACACGTTACTGTAGCTTCAGGCACCAAGAAGAGTGAAGTAGAGTCACAAGACACGGCGTGGTGGGGCCACGTCGCGTCCACAGAGCCCGGTGGCTGTACTGTACAGTCTGGTACGGTACAGTACATCGGGGTTCCCGGACACGGAATACGGAATACGGAATACGGAAATAATTCCGTATTCCGTGTCCGGGATGTACTGGTAGCGTAAACGCTGCAGGGTACTGTGTCCTCCTCAGCTGTGGAGTCCGACTTTGCGAATATCTAGATATCATTTGTATCTTACGTTATGCTGGCTCAGCGGAACGACTGCGAATCCTCGGATGGTGATTCCACGTAACCTCGCCCTGCACTTTACAAGATCTCCCTATTGAGAAGTTCGAAGTGCTGGTCCACTTGACCGCCAGGCGCCTCAGCCTCGTGGATCAACTGTTTGACCCTGCCCGCATTGGTCCTCTTTCTCTTCCCGTCTTCTCCCCGCGCCCTCGTTAGCACGTCCTTCATCTCGGCTTTGATCGCCTCTTCAGTGCCAATGATCTCTGTCCCATTGGGTCCACCGCGGAAGGCCTTCGTTTGGCCGAGCCCAGTGCGGACCTGTAGGAGCTCAAAGGCAGTGTCCAGCACCTCGACCATCCAGCGTGCATTCTGGGGCTGATCCGCCAGCGCCGGCCATGTGATCAGGGGCATCCCCTGTGCGAGCGCCTCCGCAGTTCCACCCGCGCCGCAATGCGAGATCACCCAGCCTGTTGCCTGCAGACGATGAGGGCACGGCGGGTCCAGAACACAAGATCACGTACCGGGTGCTGGAACACAGTCTGCTGGGGAGCCCACGGGACGATGAGGCCTCGGCCACTTGCGACCACCTTCTCGCGAACGCTCTCCGAGAGCTGCAATGATGGCGATGCGGCAGCAAAGAGGAAGGGCATGGGTTCTTCTAGATCCAGCAAGACATCGAAAAGATAGCCGAGATACTCCGGCGACGGCGCCGTCATCGAGCCAAAAGTGATGTACAAGGTGCTGTTGGCCCCGTACTTCGCCAAAGCCTCGTCGAGGAAGACAATCGACGGGTCGTTCTTGTTGTCGGCCTCCCCTTGCTGTTTGAAGTACGCGACCGTTACTTCTGCGCGAGATCCAGAGGAACCGGCGCTGCCTTGGGTATGAAGATAAGAAGCAGGAAGCTGAGGGCCCAATGAGAAGATCGGGCGCGAGAACCACTCCTTCACGCCGTCGGTGCCGTCTCCGTCCTGATACAAGGGTGAGACAAGAAATCGCAAGATGAAGTAACGGGACAGCTCCTACCAATGTGAGAACAGAGGGAAGAAGGAGACCGTCGCATGTCTTCACAAGGGGGTACGCACCAGCGATGGCCCAATACATCGGAGGAGACCACTGCTCCTGAGGGAAGTCCTCCCACTCGTAGAACGGCTTCATTCCTTTCACCCGAACAACGTCATCGGGGTAACGGCCCGAGTGTGCATACATCTATGGATGCTCAGTCGGGATGGTGGCCTCGAAGATATAGGGATACATACATGCTTGGCGATCTCGACAAAGGATCGTCCCTTCCTGCGCTCAGGATCTGCCTCGATGGCATCACATTCCTCGACGTAACCCTCAGCTTGCCCACCGACCGCGACGGTGCCGAACAACCTTGTGAAAGTGGCGGAATACGAAACTGAATAGATGTAGGTCTTGAGATGGTACATCTCCTTCATAGGTGCAGCCACGTCGGCCATGAACATGTCTGTTATCACGAAGCTGGGCTTCGGTGCAATACCGTCCCATGATACACCATTGTCGTCTTGGAATGGCTCGCCCTTCATAACCTTGTGAAAGATCGCCTGAGAGGCTTCAGTGAACGACGCTGGAGGGATCCGTAAACCTCTGGGGTCAAGGGTCCCCATGGTAGCCATCAGCTCCGGCGTGAATCCTGCCAAGGCAATTCCACCGGCAATGACGCGGATGCGTTTAAGTACGTCTTTCTCATTTTCTCCCACAACACGCTCCACCTCTGCTTGGGCGTTGGTCTGAAAGCCCGCATCAGCTATGACCGCTGGAGGTTTGCGAAATGTTAGCCAGATGCGTAACTACGGGTACAGGAAAAAGCTGACAGACGATGAGATCGGGGATCTTGCGGGCAATGTTCACTGCAAGATTAAGCTCGGGACGCATGTGGCCTGTATTTCGAGTTAGACTTGATATGACGGCGTGAACTGCAGTAATGCTTACCCCATGCGAAGAAAGCGAGGACGATGATATGTCGCGTCATGGTGAGATGTTCGGGGGAGGAAAGTGTCAAAGAGGCAATAAGCCTACCATTCTGGGGTCTCTTATAAGCGCTGACGATCTAGGTAGTCCGGTCCCACACGGGTCGACTGTCAGTTCAGATTTGAATCTTGGTCGTGTGCAGGGGTTCAGGCCCTGATCTTCAGCTTAGCCCGGAGATTCGCAGCCCCATTTGAAACACGATTAAACGGCAGGTCGACGCACCGATTGTAATATACGCGATCATACACTTGCGCCCCTGGATGAGTCAAGCGGACCGTGAGAAAACCAATGGAATACTTACGTACATGGCCATAAATGATCGGGGGGCTGTGCCTATGTATTTGATGGTAAGACCGAAAAGGGGAAGGGGGGTGCTCTTCACGACGCGTTGTTGTAACGTTGCGTGCCGGAGGACCTTAATTGTAAGGCTTCGTCTGATGAAGGCGACGCTCGGTAGATAAGCCGGAGCGATGTTGTTATTGAAGTTCCAGGTGGTGCCTTCATGTGCGCATTGCACAGCGTTCATGTCCCGTTGCGCGCTCTCCTTTTACATCCTTTCGCGGGCTGAACGCCTGAACGATCCCGTTGCAGCCGAAACCCGGCCATCATCCGGATCATCCTTGATCTGAATGCACGCATTCGCGGGGAACACCCGGAATGAAACAGATGCCGGAAGGGCGAAGCCAAGGCAGTCGCGCAAAGAGAAAACGCGGCAGGGGAACGCCGATGCCATTATATTGATGGTCATGCAGAGAGGGTAACATGACGGTGGATTGTGCCTAAGTTAGGGCAACATCAATGCCACGTAGTGAAGTGAATTGGTTTCAGGACGTACGCGTTATGGTAGCTGACCGCCCTTCCTGCTTCTTGTCCTTGCCCGGCTGCTCGTCCCATCCGATGTTCATATATTCATAACACCCAGTCGCCCTCATTGATAGCTTGCTTCTCTGTACATCCTCACCCGGCTCTGCTTCTGCCTGCACAGCGCCCGCAAACCGCCTCTTGAACCTGCCTAGGCGGCCGAGCTCCGATTCGGAGGCCGGACAGGCGCGACGGCTCTCCTGCGCACATACCTCTGTACGGAGTTATTGAGCGATCGACACAAAAAGGTTGAAGTATTCAGTAGCAAAGCGATCCACCCACTCCGTGCTGGTGGATAGTGAATATGGACGGGTGGATTCAGCTGTCGGAAGAGCAGAGCGGAGCCACGGGCAGTGCCTGCGCAGTCCAACGAGACGCGTCGCGGGGCCCGGTGGCGGTACTGTAACGTAAACACGCGTGGATCACATCATACATGCATTCAGTGAGCAAAACCGCAAACTGGCTCTGGTCAAACCGTGATACATTCATATGTTTCCTTTATTTGAGCATTCTGTCTTTACACAAGCTTACTCCCAGTTTGCCGTTATTTGGGCCAGGACAAGCCGTCGCTAATCGACTGTGAATGTCCTCAAAGAATAGCGGACGCACATGTTGGTATGAAGCACCCCTGGTGATCCTCGAACAGACTATTCCGCGCAATGTCTTACCAACCCCCTGCGTACTACAGGATCTCCTTATCCAGAAGGTCGAAGTGCTCATCGCCTGACCGTCGGGGGCCTCAGCATCCTGGATAGACTTCCGCACTTTGTCTGCGTTCGCCCTCTTCTAACTCCCTTCTTCCCCACCGGCCCTCGTTAGGACGTCTTTCATCTCGGCTTTGATCGCCTCCTCCGTCCCAATAATCTCGGTTCCGTTGGAGCCACCGCGGAAGGCTTTGTTTTTGCCGAACCCAGTGCGGACCTGAAGGAACTCGAAGGCAGTATCAAGTACCTCAGACATCCAGCGTGCATTCTGCGCCTGATCAGCTGCGATCGGCCGTGCGATCAGGGGCATCCCCTGTGCGAGTGCCTCCGCAGTTCCACCCGCGCTGCAGTGCGAGATCGCCCAGCCTGTTGCCTGCAGACGATGAGATCACGACAGGTCCAAAACTGAAGATCACGTACCGGGTGCTGGAACACAGTCTGCTGGGGTACCAACGGGACGATGAGGCCTCGGCCACTTGCAGCTACCTTCTCGGGAACGCCGTCTGGGAGCTGCAACGATGGTGATGCGGCAGCAAAGAGGAAGGGCATGGGTTCCTCTAGCTCCAGCAGGAAGTCGAACAAGTAGCTGAGGTGCTCCGGTGAAGGCGACATGAGCGAGCCAAAACTGATGTACAAGGCGCTGTTACGCCCGTGCTTCGCCAAAGCATCATCGAGGAAGACAATGGACGGATCGGCCTTGTCACCGGCATCTCCCTGCCGTGTGAAGTACGAAACTGCTACTTCTGCCTGAGCCTCGTCGGCGCTGTCTTTGGGGTGGAGGTAAGAGGCGGGAAGTTGAGGGCCAAGGGAGAAGATAGGGCGCGAGACATGTGCGCAGAACACTCCTTCAGGCCGTTGGTCTCCTCTTCATCCTATCGGAAAAAGTGAGATAATAGGACGTGTGGCCGTAGTAAAGGGACAGCCCATACCAAAGTCAGGACAGTGAGACCGTCGCGTGTCTTCACAAGGGGGTAAGTACCGGCGATTGGCCAATACATCCCGGGAGACGAAGTCCTCCCATTCGTAGAACCGCCGCATACCTTTCACCCTGACAATGCCATCCGGATAGCGACCGGAGTGGACATACCTCTACGGCCCATCAGTCCGGAGCCTTCCCGGGAACACGCAGAACATACCTTGCAGGCGATCTCTATGAATGAACGTCCCATTTTGGGCTGGGGTCCGCCTCAATAGCGTCGCACTCCTCGACGTAGCCCTCTGCTTGCCCGCCGACCGCAAGGGTACCGTATAGCCTCGTGCAAGCGACCGAAAAGGACACCCAATAGATGTATGTCTTGAGGTGGTACATCCTTCTCAATGGCGCGGCGATGTCGCCCATGAAGATGTCTGGGATCACGAAGCTGGGCTTCTGTGCAACACCGTCCCACGATACGCCGTTATCGTCTTGAAACGGTTCACCCGTCATGAGCTTGTGAAAGATGGCCTGGACGGCCTGAGTGAACGGAGGCGAGGGGATCCGAAAGACCCTGGGGTCCAGGCTAGCCAACTAAGCCATCATCGTCCGCGTGACTCCAGCCAAGGTATTTCCGCCAGCGATGATACGGACGCATTTGAGCACGTTCTCCTTCTCTCCAACAACACGCTGCACTTCGTCTTGAGCATTCTTGACGAAACCCGCGTCGGCTAAGACGGCCAAATTGGCGAGAGGTTAGCGAGATGAACGACCCCAGTAGAGGGGAATGCCTCACAGACGATGACATCGTGAAATCTGAGGGCGAGGTTCACGGCAAGATTGAGCTCAGGCGCATATGACCTTTGGGCGAGTTAGACTAAAACATGACCACGGGAACTGCGAAACTGTCGCATACCCCATGCGAAGAAAGGAAGGAGCACAATATGGCGAGGCATCGTAGGGATTTCTGGGGTAGCAGGGCTGTTGACGGGGTAGAGAGCACCCCAGTGTTCGTTCTACTTATATGGGTTGAGGGTCTAGGCAGAGTGAGCTCAGACATAGAGAGAGCTGGGGACGAAGAGTCTGCCAATGAGAGTTTTCATGATCACCCGAGCTCGCCCGCATGCCAGGGTAAGAGGTCCACTGAGCAACATGTACTCAAGCAGTACATGAGCACAGCCAGAGTCGAATCGTCAGACCAGTCTCTGATGAGCAACCATTGAGCCGACGTTCGGTCCGATTCGTCCTGCGTACCATCCAGGGGGCGCCGAAAGGGCTTTTTCACTCGCGGGTTCGCAGTCCGGCTTAAAAGGACTTTCACCGTGTTTGACATCTCATCACTCGCACCCACAGTGGCGAGTCACTTGCATGCCAATGACACATTGCAATACACTTGCGCGGTGTCCTGAAGTTCGTTGGATGGTAGGATGAGATACATTATTGAATGGTTAGGCATCTTCGCCATGCGGAAATTACGAGAGGGGCTGTGTCGACTGGCACCGTTCTATACAAAACCGACGTTAGTAACGACTACAGCCTGAGAAGGGTACTCTCACGGCGCATTACTGTAGCATTGGGACGCTACTTGTAAGGGTTTGTTCGGGATGATGGTGATATAACACTTGGTAATCGAGAGTAGGTTGTATCACGATGTAGACCGAGCTTCTTATCTGGGCCCTAGCGGCGACAAAGGTTCCCAGATATGAAACCCAAGCGCCATGTCCCGTTTCTATAGTCATTCTGCGTGTGGTCGTCGTTAATAAACGTCTCAATTCAGTGCTTGAAGTGGACGCGGTGCTTACAATACATTTCACACTCATCAGCAAGCGGTACTTGGAAGGACCGCTCATGTTTCGCAAGCAAGCCTCATACCTGTTGATGCGAGCAAGTAACACCCAGCCTCAGGAAGAGAGTGCAGGGAACGAGGTGGAAATGCACCATGGACCCACGACGTTTTCTCGTGCGCATACACGTAGCTGCGTGCCCCCGCATACTCATACACCGCGTCGCGGTCCTGGTTGCGTGTCGTCCATGCACCTACCTGACCGGGCTGAGCTTTCCACTGCTGCCGAAAAGCGGAACTTGATCCGGATCGTCCTTGGTAGGAATGTGTGCATTCGCGGTGGGACGCCAGAAGTGGGACAAATGACTAGGACGTGCGCCAACGGCGGCCGCTCAGAGAGGAGATGCGGCGTATAAACGCCAATGCAGTCACATTAGAGCCCGTACAGATAGAATAGAGATGGTGAAGGAAAAGTGCCTACTGTAACGTCAGGATTATGTAGTGAAGACATATTGGACGAGCAACGCACGCTACGTGGTTGCCAACTGTCATTCCTTCCCTTTCTCCTTTTCCGGCTTCTCGCCCCAGTCGTTGCTCATCTCCTCATACCATCCTAGGTCGCCCTCCTTGAACAGGGTGCCTGGCTGCCCGTCCTTGCTCGGCTCCGATTCTACCTGCGCGGCGCCCGCAAACCGCCTCCTGAACCTGCCCAGGCGCCCAAGCTCCGACTCGTCCCCGCTGTGGTCGCCGATTGCGCTGGGGTTGTAGAGCGGGTTGTTGTGCATGTCCCGCGCCATCTTGTACTCAGCGTCGGGCGAGGTCGTGTACTGCGTGATGGTGGAGCCGTCTGAGTAGTAGACGATTTGGGGGAAGTGGGGCACGACAGGGTTGGGCATGAGGCGCTTCTGCCTATTCGGCACGTGCGAGCGGCCGTACGGTGAGTTGCTTCTCATCCTGCGCTGGCCCGCGAGCATCTGCGCGACCCGTATTCGCGGGGGGATGGCGAGCGTCGGTCGTGTAAACATGGTTGTGGACGGTGCGCGAAATGCCGCGACTCGAAAAGGAATGTCAGGGCGGCTCGGCGGGAGCAATTGCAAGGCTGGGCTCGTCATACCCGAGCCGCAGACCGTTATCGCCGGCTCATCCCAGGCACCTCTCACCTCCTTTCCCCACGTTCCCCGCCTCTGTCCCTCCTCCAGCCTGCGCGCTGCTGATACATTTCCCACCTCCCTTTCATTTCTACTCGGCTACAACAAAGTAAAATGGCGACCCATTCGCCCTTTGTACGTTCGGCGTTCGACGACAGCTCCCGGCTCTCCTCGCGCGAACAGACGGTGCGCCCCTATTCCGGAGCTTGGACTGGCGTTGCTTACGTGGGCTTATTGCGGCGTAGATTGAAGAGATGTACTCGGTCCCGGAGAGCTTTCTCGAAATTGAGGTGCGCAACCCGCAGACGCACGGGTTTGGGAGGAAGATGTACACAGATTACGAGATTGTCTGCAAGGTGCGGCACCTACCAGATCGTCGTTGGGCGCGGCGCATTGAGCTCATCGAATGGGATGCTGTAGACCAACATCCCCGCATTCAAGCTGCGCCACTCAATTGTCCGCCGGCGATACAGCGACTTCGAGGCGTTCCGGGACATTCTTGAACGCGAGTCGACGCGCGTCAACATCCCGCCCCTGCCGGGCAAGGTCTTCACGAACCGCTTCTCGGACGAGATCATCGAGCAGCGTCGGGAGGGGCTCGAACGGTTCTTGAGCATCGTCGCAGGGCACCCATTGCTCCAGGTGCGTCACTTATCATGCTGAGCCGGGTGCTGTCGCTGATCTGTTCATAGACGGGCAGCAAGGTGCTGGGCGCTTTCCTTCAGGACCCAAGCTGGGACAGGTCGCAGTGGGCGTGATCATCGCCCCTCCGCCGCCCGGTTTCAGTCCTCACCGCCATCCTCGCGCTTGTCATCTCCGCCTGTTTCGCCATCCGATGGGTTGAGCCCATCACCTCGTTTTACTCCCGGCTCATCAACTCACTTATGTCGGTACTGTCCTCCGTCTTGGTCTATCACGATCCATTGTATCACGCTCCCTCTCACGTCTATGGAATGAAATTGTGTTCATTGTCAATCCTCCTGTTTCGGCTCCGGGCGGTGATAAGCGGTGCTTCTCGCATAGGGGACAGGGGTAAGCAAAGTAGGTCAAGTCAGCGCGGCTCGCTTCGCCGAGTCGGGCCGTTGGTCGTCCTCCGAACGTGCTGGGTTGTGTGTCGCAACAAGGCATTAAGCACTGAGGTCCTCGCTTTTGGCCGAGACGCGGTGTACTGGCGGGGACGCCGTTACCAGCTCGGAGTAAACATGCTGGTTAGCTTTCTACCTGCCAGCAGCGACAGTGGGTGTTAGTACGCTCTGCTGGACGACAGCGCATGGGCCGCCCCTAAGTATGCACCGCGCGCCGGTGCGAACTGCTGACGGTAGTCGCGTTGACAAGGGATACGTCCGGGTTGATATGGGCATTTGTACGCACGTGCCCCGAATGCCTCCGAAGCCGTTTGTGCGCGCCCGTAGGGCAGAGCAGAGGCAGCGTGGATTTCGGCCTTCCGGTCTGTGCCGCGCCGGACGTCATCAAGCGAGTTTTCCTCCCGCGCACGGCCGCTGCCCCCTTCTCCACTGCCTTCGTCCCCTCCCTCCTCGTCCTCGCCGTCCAGCGTATATAGTAGCCAACCAGCTGCTGCATCTCGCTCCACCGCACTAAGCCGCAGACACACACCTTCCACCCCTCCCTCCCCATCTCCCAAATGGCTCACCTCGCACCCGGTGGCAAGTGGGACGCTAGGTGCGTTGTCCGGCACCGCAAAAGTTTCTGACCGTCGTTGCTGACCATCCACCGACTCAGGTTGATTGGCCCCGTCCCCCATGACGCCTCCTACTACGGCAAGGCCCTCCTCGGCGGTGCCCTTGCCTGCGGACTCACCCACGCCGCCATCACCCCGCTCGATGTGACAAAATGTAACATGCAGGTGCGTATATGCGCTTTCGCGACGACCACCGTGTATGTATGCTAACCGCCCGTCCGATAAGGTCGACCCGGGCAAGTACCGCGGCCTCGTGTCCGGTATCTCCCTTATCAGGAGCGAGCAGGGCTCCGGCGCCATCTGGAAGGGTGTTGCGCCCACCTTCATCGGTTACTCGCTCCAGGGCATGTTCAAGTACGGTCTGTACGAAGTGTTCAAGGACACCTACTCCAACCTGGTTGGCGAGGAGGGTACCGCCAAGTACAAGCAGCTCATCTGGCTCGCCGGTTCCGCCTCCGCCGAAGTTTTCGCTGACGTCGCCCTCTGCCCCTTCGAGATGACCAAGGTCAAGATGCAGACTTCCCCCCACGGCACCTTCCCCACCCAGTTCGGCACTGCATGGGCTACCATGCGCGCTCAGTCGGCCAGCACCCGCTTCCCCTTCGGCTCCATCGTCCCGCTCTGGTCTCGTCAGGTGAGCTTCTCGTTTCGGGTGACAGCGCTGAACCAGTATCCTGACCAGATTGATCCATAGATCCCGTACACCATGGCTAAGTTCTACTTCTTCGAGCGCATCGTCCAGGCCTTTTACGAGAACGTCTTCACCCTCCCCAAGTCGTCCTACAGCCAGCAGACTCAGCTCGGCATTACGTTCGCGTCCGGCTACCTTGCCGGTGTCATCTGCGCTATCGTCTCCCACCCGGCCGATACTCTCGTCTCCCTGATGGGCAAGGAGTCCAACAAGGGCAAGGGCGTTGGTGCCATCGCGTCCGAGACCGGTCTCTTCAACCTCTGCACCAAGGGTCTCGGCACTCGTGTCCTCATGATCGGTACCCTCACCGGCTTCCAGTGGTGGATCTACGACTCGTTCAAGACGGCCATGGGCATGGGCACGACCGGTGGCAAATAGACAGCGTGCTCTGTATGTTTCTTGTGTCCTTAAGCATGCATGCGTTGCCTCAAAATTCTTCAATTCTCTCTGGTGTCTGTCTGCTTGTTCTCTCACGTCTACTGAAACTCACAATAGTGATCTAGTACCGCCGTTAGTAGCCCTCTAGTTCCCTGTTTGACGGTTTCGATCAACCCCTTGCCTTACGCGCCCCATATTATCGAACTCCCAGTCATCATTTCCTCCAAACCCCTAGTGCTGTAGCGATTTCTTCCCTAAACCTCCTAGAGTCGTCAGTTTCGGAATATATCGAGGTTCACGGTACTACACGAGCGGTAGTGTATGTCCTCAGCGCTATGATACCGTGGATGCATGTACAGATTACGTGAGCTCGGCATCGGCCATGATATTTGTGCATTCCAACTTGCACAAAAGGTTAATCATCGGAAAGTAGACCGGCACTCACTATTGTAGGCGCGTCGTACATGGCGGGCATTCTAGCTTTTTGAAGTGAAACGGGCATTCTAGCATTTACGCATCTCGGAGCGGGCATTCTGGCGGATAACTCTTTTTGTTTGTGCTCCCTGAAGCTTATGTCTAAATAAATAGACGGTTTCTGCTCTGTCGGCACTAGGAATGGGCGCGGTTCGGTTCGGTTTGGTTCAGTCCAGGACCTGGTCGATGTTTTCAAGAAGGCGCGGTTCTGGTTTGGTTCTTGTTCTGGTTCAGTTCGGGACCGGTCCAGAACCGGTCTGGGGCTGTGGATCAACACCGCCGTCCAAACTGGCCAAACGCACGTGATTTTGACAACTCGGCCCCCCTTGGGGGTCCCCTTATCAATGAGCGCTCACCCGCAGCGGTGCTGGACCATCGCGATCAGCAAATGAAGGGGGGGGTTAAGATACTCCCTCTACATCCCATATCCTGGAGCGACTTGGGTCTGGAGCTGACGTAATGTTTCTAATCAAATGGCACGTGGCATCTGAACCGGTCCAGAACAGTTTTGCATTTTGGCACTATGCCGGTTCTGGTCCTGGTTCTGGTGCAAGGACCGGACCCAACCAGAACCAAGAACCGACGGTTCTCGTAGTCCGGTCCTGGACCGCGCCCATCCCTAGTCGGCACGGCGCAGGTTGTGTGTATATCTCTTCCGGCGGCTCCGGTTGGAGAGCATGGAAGGAGCCATTGGAACAGGAAACACGGGGTCTGTGGCAAAACGACTGCGGTGATTAGCATCGGGACATACTCCGCTGCACTTATCTATTTAATTTCTTTATAGGGCCTGATGTGGGAACCATTTGGAGTTCCTAATGCCCGGTGCCTTGCAACATTAAATTTCCGAGTAAAAGCACAATCATATCACGTCAGCATATTATTTCCCTTACCTTTCCCGTCAGAAGAGGTAATGCTATGGACATACGTTATGGTCATATGTGAATATGGCCATCTCGGGGAAACGCGTTCATGCTGGAGTGCTGAGCCGGCCGGAGCGTCAATCAATTGCGTTGCGAGACTGGCGTGGCGGCTACCTCTGTGAGTCTGTGAGTTCATCGCATTTTGGTTAGGCGTATCTATGAAGATTGCAGCTGAGTAGTAACGAACTAGCCCCGACCGAGTTTCACTAATGGTGATCTCAGCCCGCCACAAGAACCGGAGATAGCCGCCCTTACCTGCACCGCTATAGACTGACTACTGTAATAGCTGTTATTCGCGGACATCTTTCCCGCTGATTCGTACCCATTTTCAATGGCAGAACCTGGACAAGGGTCTTGTCCTCGATGAAACGCGAACCCACGCATCGTGAGGGCTGCGAGGCGGTGAGAGTCCTCGGCGACATAGCCGCATACACCGTTTGTCGCCGTACGCTCGGAATGACTCTCAATGTGAGACAGTGGGGTGCATGGCGACACAGCCCCCAGGGTCGACCGGCCGGGGTTGGCTTGGCCGCCCGATTCAATAAACTTGTCGAGACTTGGCTTCCGTATACGTAACCGATTGGGTCAGTTGTATTGTATTGCTTATGTTAGCCACAGGCCTGCTCTTGGGCGACAACGCAATGAACTCCACTGGTGACTTTCCCGGCTCGGAGGCAGAACCAGCACTGAGACCAAAGAAGAGTCTAGTATTCAGCACTGAAGGTGCTCATAATCAGGTAATCAGTCGAAAAGGCACTGAGTTGTGAGGTACTGATATCCTGGTATCAGTACTTAGGGTCCAAATACCTCCGTTGTCCGCGTCCAAAGGTCTTGTCGTGCCTCTGCCGACCTTGCTCCATCTCAGGTCTGTACCACCATCTTGCAGCTTTCCTCCCTTGCTCCGACTTTCCCATCATCCTGCTCACTTGCTTGCCTCACCCTTCTGGCTCTGCCAGTCTTTCTGGCCTTGGTTATCCAGCTTCCCTGTCCATTGTGGACCTCCACCTGGAGGGCTGCAATGCGGACCCACTCAGATTTGACGCATATATGCATCGTTTTGACTTTGGGCTGGCAAAAGGAAGGTGGGCCCGTTCTCAGTAAGCCTATACCTTTACATATATGCGATACATTTTGACTATCTTCAAGGAGTAATGCATATGATCATTAAGTCAATGTGCTCCTCAGTATGTGTGGCTTATCTATGCTGCATGCCCCAATATCTGTATTTAGTAGAAGTAATGATATTTAATGCACAAAGTTGCTGAAATACAGTGAGGCGCTGTTTACGGGCCACTTTTGGCTGATAAGCAGCCACTTTTGGCTGATAAGCAGCCACTTTGCCTCACAACTCAAGGGGCTGACAATGAGCGACCTGTGATTTGCTGCAAATCAGTACCTTCCGGAGTTCTAGTGCAGCATGGTGCATTTGCTCGGCTCGGCGTCTGTTCTCTCGGCCTACCACACAGACCCACGCCCAACCCACGCCCAACCCACGCTTGTCTATCAGGGCTTGATATTGTATGCAGCAAGACGTGTCCCAGCCCACGATGCTCGGTCGTCGACCGCACTGCTTCAATCTGTTCTTTGAACCTCATCGAGCTCATCGAGAAGCTTGCGATAGCGTGCAATGACCGACTCGGTCCTTCCTTCCGGTGCAGAGCGATCTGTGAGAAGAGATTTACCGATGGAGCCGCCCTAGGGGCAACGCACCAATCTCGCTATCCCTTGTAGCCCTATATAAGTGGCACAAAACTATGACGGCCAGGCCGAACCATCAACGCTCCCAGCCCCGCAACCACACAGAATGGCCCGCCACATTATCATCCTTTCTTTTGTCGCATGGGGTGAGCACTGAATTCCTTGGCCCTTGAATAGGTGCTGAGCGGAGCCGCCCAGGGCATATGCGCCCCGAGTGTAACCTTGCTGTGAACCTCGCTCGCAGGTTTCCGCATCTCACCGTCTGTCAGTATGGCTACCGCATGTCTGCCCCACGCATCTGACGTTACTCTCTCATCTTTCTAGCCCTCATTGCCGACGCCGATTTCCAACCCAACGCGCAAGGCGAAGTCGAGCGCATCGTTGGCGAGGGGGAAAAGGCTGTCCTCTCACGCATTCGTGTCCTCGCCGCTGGCCATGCACTGGCCGGAATCACACCTCAGTTGATGGTGGGTGCCGCCAGCCTCGACCCCAGAGAGTTCCGCTCGCCCCCCCGTGAGAGCACACTGGCTGTGGAGAATGTCGTCCACCTCATTATGAAGGGGGAAGACTTCGAAGACGACAACGGCGTCAAGTGGTCAGGCGTTGCTCAGAAGCCGAATGTTCTCATTAGCGACATGTTCTTGGCCGACGCCGCGGTGCCACTCAAGAAGGCTTACGGGTTCACACTCTATATGTACTGGATCAGTATTGCGGCCGCATACACCAGGCTATATGGCACACTTGCTGTCGGTGGACAGGCCGAAGGCTACGTGGAGGAGTGTGCCGCTATCGAGGCCGACCCAGAGCGCAGCAAGGGCCGACCCTTTTCCCAAATTGCCAAACAGGTGTGTCCTCCTGCCATTGTCTTTCATACCCAGTCTGAGCCATCTCTGCAGACGTTTGCTTATTCCGGCCGCTACCCTGATGACATCGTTCGGGCAAAAGGCCTAAAGCCAAGTTACGAATGGGAGGACTTCCCTCAGGAATTCTGGCTACCCGGCATGTATTGGTCCATTGCAGCCATCTATGCGCTCGTGAAGGCGTGTGACGGTCTTCTACTTCCTAGTGTGCTCGCATTGGTATGTCAAGGGCAACCCATTTAGCACAATCATCATGCTGACGGGTATCACAGGACAAGGAGGGTACCGAGGGCATCAAGGAATGGTTCTGTGCCGAACGTGCGCGGCCCATCTTCTCTCTGGGGCCCCAGCTCCCCGCATCATACCTGGATGCGCACCAGAGCGCATCCTCGGAATCGTCCGTAACCGGGGCCGAGCTCACTATCTCGTACACCAGCCCGAAACTGGAGTCGAGCAACAAGGTCGACCCGTCCATCGCCTTCCTCGACGAGGCATTCGCCAAGTACGGCGCGAATAGCGCGATTTATGTCAGCTTCGGCTCCTATATGGTGCCGGAGGGAAAGCACATTGGATACCTGTTCGACGTCCTGATGGAACTGGAGGAACCGATGCCGTTCTTGTTTGCCACAGCGTCGCCGGCGCTGCAGCTGCCGGAGGGTCTGAGGGAGAAGGTCATAGCGAGCGGGAAGGGCTTGTTCGTTCCCTGGGCACCGCAGCAAGCGGTGTTCCAGCACCCCGTACGTGGGCTTGCTTTGAAATCTGTTGCACCCAGCTGATCGACTCTAGGCAACCGGCTGGGTGGTCTCGCACTGCGGTGCAGGCGGGATGTCGGAGTCGCTCGCGCAGGGCATGCCGCTCATCGCGTGGCCCGTGGCAGCCGACCAGCCGCAGAACGCGCGCTGGATGAGCGAGGTCCTCGAGACGGCGTTTGAGCTGCTTCAGGTCAGGACTGGGATCGACCAGAAGAAGGCGTTCCGCGGTGGGCTCAACGGGACCGACATCATCGGTACCGAGGAGGCGATCAAGGCTGAGATGAGGGATGTCCTGCACAGGGCTCGCGGAGAGGAGGGCCGGAGGAAGAGGGCCAATGCCAACAAGGCCAAGCAGCTCATCCACGATGCTCACATGCCGGGTGGGCAGGTTGAACAGCATTATCAGCTCTTTGGCAAGGTCATTGCATAGTCAAGTGATAACCTTCCAACATTGGATTGGGATTGGAGCGTCATTCAAGTCGTCTTGTAAAGGCTAGACGTCAGCATAGTTCTTCTTTCATAGAGCTAATAGTTAAGCCGTGCTGGGCTGTTTATTCCGGGATCCCACATGCAGGCTGTGCAGCGTATCATTGTTGTGCTGTGGACTGTCCCCGCTCTCTTGTTGCTTCCTTACCTCTGCATGGCCCATGGGGAACATTCTTCTTTCACCCGCACGAAGCACTGCATCAGACACACTCTGCTCTCGCTATTCATCACCACTCCGCCCATTCCATCGAGAACACCATGTGCCATGCTGAATTGGAACACTCCTGGGCGGTACACGAGCGGCGTCGACCAAGCTGGGTCACATGACCATTCCGACGCCGTTCTAGGCTCTAGGCTCTGCTCCTCGGCCTGGCAGTTACCCACGAGGACGAGGACGAGGACGAGGACGAGGACGAGGACGAGGACGACTGTTTCGTGCGTCTTTCTGAGCTGTCGCCTGGCGATACTGTACGAGCAGGGGCGAAATTTGAGAGGATGCGATCGAATCGTCGATCCCCACCGATTGGCAGAAGTCGTGATTCACCGGCGCTGGACGGTGCCAGATCGCTTGTTCCACGCCATACCCGCCGTACACACCCCGCGCTCCCAGCTTGACTCGATGGCCGCAACGCCTCCTCCCCTGCTCGCTCGCCCGACCTCCACCTCGCTCCCCAACAGCCTAGTCCGCGAGCTCCCCGCCCAGCTCCCCCAACCGCCTCTCCAGCCCATCCATAAGCTCCGCATGCGCCTTCCCCAGCGTCCCCTTGACGTACCCGACGAGCCCGAGCGGCGCCCAGATGTCCGCTCTCTCCTCGACCCTGCTCCACCCCTTCCCATCGCCATCGCCCTCCGCAGCGTGGCCGCCGCCGGCGGGCCCCTCACACGGTCGGACGACCCACAGGTTCTCCAAGCGCACCCCGGCGCCCGCGCGGGGGTAGACGCGCGACCCGTCGGGCGTGTTGAAGAACGTGGCTCGGTAGCGGATGTGAAAGGGGATGCACCACAGGAGCAGGGCGCGGTCGTCGATCTCCCATGTCTCGCCCTTTCCCTCTCCCTCTCCCGCGCCCTCGCCGGGCTGCTCCTCCCCAGGCAGCGCTGCTGGGCCGCCTGCTGCCGGCTCACCCAGCGTGCCTTTCGGCGATACCCCAGACTGGCTAGGCACCGTAGCCTCTGACGGCGGGAGCAGGCGACATCCGACCACGAGCGGGTTGAGCCTTATGAGCTGCTCGGGGTGCTGGACGATGGCGAGCACCTGCTCCGGGGCGAAGGGCAGCACCCGGCTGGTTGTCACGCTTGTGTGGCGCTCGAACATCTCCCCGCGCTGCTGTGGGGCAAGACGGGAAGAAGCTGGAGAGTGGCCGAGGTTGGCGGCAGGGCTCGGAGCGGGCTGGGAGTGTGCGGAGGAGCTGCCAGAGAACTGCGGACGAGGACGATGGATTGACCGACGATGGACGACGAAAACTCGTTCTCAGGTTCCAAAGTCTCAGGCACCGAAATCAGCCACTCCCGCTCCCGCTGTCACCCCACACCCTGCCAGCGACCCGAACGAGGCTTAGTAAGCAGCTGTACAGTCCAGATCAGATACTATATCGATGAGATGAGATGTCGGCCATCCATCCATCCATCCATGGGGCGGCGTCGCTCTGCGACCTTCGCAGGCGTTCTGAGCCCTGCTGTGCCGGCGGGGGCGGTGGGGAGTCGACAATGCGGATGATAATCAGGATCATGTTACGGCATCCCGCGCTCCGTTGTCAGAGGGACGGTACGGCATGTTTTGGACCAGTCCGGGATCGGCAGGGTCATGCCCGCGCGAGCCGACGGGAAGAAGCGAGCTTGATCGGCCCGTTATCCTCCACAGTGCGGAAGGCCGGGACAGGAAGAGGGGCGAACGCAGCTGAACAGGCGCGAAGATGGGGACGGGTGAGGGGGGTAGCGTGACTCCTCCGTCTTATAGGGACCAAGGTGCACGCAGCGAGAGGTTATGATGACAGTAGTACCCTCTGGCCGAGGCCGCGTTTCCGTGGACAACGCGGCCCTCTGACTAGTACTGCCGCGCTGGCCGGCCGCGGGCCGACTTCCATTCGGGTCTGGTCTGAAGATACGCCGAGCCACCGAGCGCCGGCCGAGGGACCGAGCCTCGCGCGCCCTCGCCCACCGGACAACGTCATTGCTCCACATTGCCACAACGCGCGCCTCGGCGGTGTCGCACATGAGACGGCCACGGCCACGGACAACGTACACAATATTCCAGAGCGGCTGGATATTAATAGTGTTACTATTGTATAACTTACTTATTCGGCATTTGGGCCAGTCGTCCCGGCAGAGGGCCCGGGGGTTACATATGTGGTAAGACCCTCAGGAAACCCTTCGGACGAGTTTAGACCACGGCCTGGCCGCACGACCCAAGCACCTTCGCCCGCGCTTTGCAATGCCGATCGCGCAAGGACGAGACCCGGTGCCGTGCCGCGGCTGCGCCTGCGCGTGCGGCGTGGCCGGCCAGCCCTCTTCGTAATACGGCTGGCCCCCTTGCACCCCGAGTCCCGCCCGGCACACGCCCTCGTCCTCAGCCTCAGCCGCTCGTCAAATGAGGTCTCCCGCAGCCCCGGCGCCCGGCCCGACGTCCTCGCTCTGCACATGCCTCCCCGCACCCACCGGCTCGACCCCGCACACTCCCACACGGCCGCTCCGCTCCCCGCCGCCGCGGGATATCACTGCCCATTCCGTCTTCTCCGTTCCCGTTCCCGTTCCCGTTCCCCTTTCGCCGGCCTCCTGCCGCCAGTGGCCAGGAATACCCTCGGGCCATCTTCGGCGCGGTATATATACCTTCCCGCCCCCGCCCCAGAGGCGACTTCCTTCCTTCCCCCCATCCCCATCACCCCCACATAGCCCGGCTAAGCAGTAACACAGCAGCAATGGTCGTGTTCAAGAACCAGAAGGACTTCAAGGACCCCGTGCCTGTCGGTGCGGACAAGCCCAGCCCGCAGATCGCAGCGGGCACGCCGGAGGAGCCGCAGTGGCTCAAGGACTTCCAGCGCGATGGTGTGAGTCCCCGCTTCCGCCCGCGCTCCGTGCTGCTTCTTCTCGGGCTGCGGGAGTGTGCTGACCACCACCCACGCAGTTCGTCGTCGTCAAGGGCGTCGTGTCCAAGGAGAAGGCACTGAACTACTATGCGCCCGCGGGCGAGGACTGGCTCGAGGGGTTCAACCTGGGCTACAAGCGGGACGACCCGAGCACGTGGGACGTGAAGAACCTGCCGAGGCACAACCACGGCGGGCTGTACTCGCAGTACTCGTTCGCGCACGCCCAGTTCGTCTGGGACGCCAAGACCGAGCCCAAGATCGTCGAGCTGTTCGAGAAGCTCTGGGGGACAAAGGAGCTCACCGTCTCGTTTGGTGCGTCCCTTTCGCATGCTGGCTCGGCGCCGTGCTGAGGCAAGGCCTAGACGGTGGCAGCCTCGCCGTGCCCCTCCCCGTCGACCAGGTGCAGGGCAACGCCAAGCCCTGGCCGCACTCGGACCAGAGCGCCTACCGCCCGCAGCGTCACTGCGTGCAGGGCCTGCTCAACATCGTGCGTCCCCACCACCCTCTTCCTCTCTCCCTTCCCTCGAGGGACTAACGCGCCCCGTTCCTCGCCCCGCAGCTCCCCAACGGCCCCGAAGACGGGGGGCTGAACGTGCTCAAGGGCAGCGCGAACCTGTTCGAGCAGTACTTCAAGGAGCACATGCACCTCGAGCCGCCCGAGAAGTGGCCGACCCGCGACGGCTACTCGTGGAAGGAGGACGAGCTCAAGTGGTTCTACGACCGCGGGTGCGAGTGGGTCAAGCCCGACATGGACCCGGGCGACTTTGTCCTCTGGGACAGCAGGGAGGTGCACTACGGCGCGTTCCCGAAGAGTCAGAATAAGCGGTTTGCCGTCTGTGAGTCCCTTTCTCCCCGTTGATCATTGCCCGGCACGCAGACGCGAATGTTCACCCCACCCCAGACATCTGCTACAAGCCTATAGCGTTCATGTCCGACGAGCAAAAGGCCGTCAAAGTCGAGGCCTTCAAGCGCGGCTACTGCACCACCCACGACCCCTGCGACTTCATCATCAAGGGCGACCAGGACGCCGAGTGGAACATCCACTGGCCGTACCCCAAGCCCGTCATCAACGAGCAGGGCCAGAAGGCGATCGGCCTCATCCCGTACTAGTGCTGGGCGGCGCGCCGGGCTCGTACTGTACTGAGTGGCGGTTGATGTGAATAAACGCGCGGGTGTAATAACAGAATAGCGTCGAATTGCATACTCCTTTCTCCCCTCGATGCGCGCATCGCGGCTGCCTGTCGCCGCACCAGACTGCATAAGGGTATTGCGGGGCAGCCATCGCTTCGACATTTAAGCGGCCGCTTCCGCACGCAACGCGCCCAACTTCCATCACCGAACCCGTTCGAACTACGGCATAGTTCATTTCTCATTGCATTCAGTGCCCGGCTCTCTGGATGGAAGCGCGGGGCTCTTATTCTACTGGTACAACAGTCGTACTGAAATCAGACCTTGATCGGCGCGTGGCTGGAAGAGATATCGATCGACATCGGGTCCTACAAGCGCGATTAGCATCGGTCGACAATGACGAATGGGCGCTGCACACCTTGCCCTCCTTCAGCTCCGCCGGGGTGGGCATGATATCGTGCCTGATGAGCTCCGAGCACTGCATGACGACCGGGTCGTTCTGCATGCTCGCAACGGCCATGACCTTGCCGCCCGCGACGTAGTACGCGAGGAACTTGAGCTCCTCTGGGTTGCCCTGGATGATGACCTCGTCGAACGAGGTGCCAATGCCGCAGTAGCGGAGTTGCTGGCCGAGCGCGGACCAGAAGATCGGCACGCGCCCGTACGGCTTCTCCGTGCCGGCGATGATGGCGCCCACGGCACGCCCGTGGTCCGTCGCCACGTTCCAGTGCTCGATCCGGCGGAGCGAGTCATCCGGCGACTGCGGGTAGTGGGCAATGTCCCCGATGGCGAACACGTCCGTGTGGCCCTTGACGCGCAGGTCCTTGTCGACGACAAGCCCGCCGTCCCTCTCCAGAGAGAAGGCGGCGTTGCCCTGCAGGAACTGGGTCGCAGGGCGCACACCAACGCCCATCACCACGTAGTCCGCCTTAAGCACCGTGCCGTTCCCGAGCTCGACGGACTCGGCTTTCTGCGCACCGGTGATCACGCCCGTCAGCGTCGCCGTGCCGTTGATCTTGGTCGTCTTCTCCCCCATGTGGAACGTGACGCCGTTCTTCTCGAAGAACTACTCCTAATCAGCCCCAGCTCGGCCACTTTGGTCGGTAGCATACCTTCAACAGTGCCGCACCAATCTCCTTGCCCAGGACGCGCTCGAAAGGCACCGTCTCCATTCCGATGACATGCAGCGACGCAGGCTCGTTCTTCATGACCACCGCCACGAGCTCCATGGAGATGAACGAGCTGCCGATGACGACGATGTTCTGGCCCTTGGACTTCAAGCCTACCGCATAGTCAGCCTTGCCTGTCCCGCGCTTCAAACAAGCGTAGCAGCGCACCCTGCATCTTCTTCGTGTCATCCGTGTTGCGCAGCGTGAACACGTTCTCGAGGTCCGCTCCCGGGATCGGGAGCCGGCTTGGCCAGCTGCCGGGGGCAAGCACGAGCTTCTCGTACCCTACGGTCTCCCCGCCCTCGACAGTGACCGTCTTGCTCGCCGTGTCGACCGCGGTGATGGCCGTACCCAGGCGGAGGTTGACGCCGAATGTGTCCTTGAGAACGGACGCGGGCCGCCACTCGAGCTTGGAGGGGTCGTCAAGGAGAGACTTGGACAGCTTCGTACGGTCGATCGGCGCGTTGGTCTCTTTGGAGAACATGGTGACCGGGCCAGCATAGCCGTACTACCTTGCCGTCAGCCTCGTGCCTCTGTGAGTTTGGGAAAGAACCGGTAACCGACCTCCCGCAGCGCCTCCGCAACGCTCAAGCCTCCTGCACCACCGCCAACGATCACAACGCCCTTCCCATCCGCCTCAGCAGGGGCAGTCGGCGCATACTTGCTCCTCAAGAACGGCAAGCGCTCCTTGTTCGCCTTCTTGGTCTTCTCAATGGGTGCCGTGACGGTGATCTTGGACTTGTCGTCCGACAGCACGGCACGGAAACAGTGGATCGCGTCCCGCCCGGGCCCGTCCTCGATGTCACCCGTTTTGACGTCGAAGCAGGCCGAGTGCCATGGGCTGGGCGATGGGGCTCAGACACATACGGTGCGGGGGAAGTGGGGAGAAGGACGTACCAGGTCACACGCCCGTTGGAAGCGAGCACGCCCTCTGCAGCGCGCATTCAGCGACCGTATCAGGCAGGTGGAGGAGTGCACTCACTGACTAACGGAGCGCCGTAATGCGTGCAGAACGCGCTGGTTGCATACACTATCACATTGTCCTCAGTACCATCCCTGCCTGCTCGGTGCGGAGAGGGAGCGCACCTTTATCACCAATGCGGGAGACGAGGACCTTCTGGTCCTCTGCGCCAAAGTCAACTTCCTTCCTGCATCACCCCGTGAGTCGCTAGGTTCTCTGAGAGGATATGGCCAGGTATATGCGCACATCTGTCCATCCTTGACGTCGCTCGCGGGGAGCTCAACGGTGTGTGTCGCCATGGTTGAGTTGGGTCTAGCAGCGCTCGGGAACGGTAGTCGGGAGGAGGGAGGAGGAATGGACGGAGGAAGAGCAGGGAGTCGGCTTCGGAGTGAGAATCTAGCTGACGTGCGGAAGAGGGTGTGGACGGGGAAGCGCATACAAGGCCTTTAAGGCGACGGGTCCGGCGGGGTCCAGCGAGCGGTGCACGGGCGTGTGGCTTGCGTCTTACAATGCCAGTACCGTACAGCGGCGGGCGTGCGCGAATGGAGGTTTATATTGTGTGATCGGCGCGCTGCCGGCGCACTCCCCCACCAACCAGGACGGCGCGTGATGTCATCCTCCATCCTCTGGCCCCGCGTCATTGCGCCAGCCTGGATCGTCGTCACTTGCAACCTCCAAAGGCCTTTGCCAATCAGAGCGGAGACGTAACGCTACCAAGAATGGTAATCTTGCCTGCCTATTCCTGTCATTTTACTAGGTCTTTTGCTACTCCAACACTTCAGAACTCGGCTCGAAATTCGTCGAAAATGTTGCTCCGAAGATAGGAACCGCGTATCGCCCGCTGGCCCCGATCGGTATGTCTTACGTCCCTAGATGAGCATAGCCATGGCAAGAGAGTGCGCCTGTCTGCTCGAATCTCAATACATACAAACATGCTTCCCTGGGTGTGCGTTGGGAGGAACGTTCACAGGTGATCGATCGTAGGGTGCTGGGAAGGGTGCTGCGCAGGGCGATGAGCTGGTATTGCGCTGCGTCATCCTGCCAGGACTTGCGCATGGTGCTTGCGTAACAAATCATGATACTATCCATAATAATCCTGGCCCTAGCAAGAGCGCAGCAACCCACTGTGCATACCGCTCAGAGCGCTCTACTCGCATTAAACCTAAACCCCAGCCTCCCCTCCCCCGCATCAAACAGATAATCGAACCCCCCGAGCGCCCAACGTCCCGTGTTCACAAACGGGCCTCCAGCAGGCACATAATGCCTCCAGCTGACGTAGCTGGGCGCGCCGGGCTGGCCAGTCGTGAAAGCGTACAACTGCTGCCCGCCGAACGCGGGGAGCGTGAGATTCAAAGAGGTGCCGTTCTGCACTAGAGTGCTGCCGCTGGCTGTGGGGCCGGGGAGGGAGTCGTCAAGGGGAGCTTGCACGATCGAATAGCTTAGGCCGGTGTCGACGAGCAGGGAGGCGTTGAAGGGCGCCCAGCTCTGGCCCTGGGCGGCGATCTGTACCTTGGGCGCCTGCCACTCGGAGTAGCCGAGTGTGCTCGAGTTCCCCAGCTGAGTGAGCTGGACAAGGTCGAACCCCGCACTGTTCTCATCGGTGATGCCCAGAGTGATCGTCCCGTTGCTGGGGGAGATGATGTACCCCGGCTCCATGCTTCCGGCCCGCTGCATCCCCTCCAGCTGGAGGAAGGCGTTGACCCCCAACGGCACGGGGTTCCCGCAGCTGTCCGCCCCACCCCAGCTCATATTCCCCCGGTCGAACCCCACGCCCAGCACCGCAACGCTTATCTCGCCTGGGTCGCTCGTACACCTGCCGGTCGACCCGGCGCAGAAATGCGTCGCTACGCGCACCGGGAGGGGGACGGTGTGGGCACTGACGGATCCGGAGGAGAGCAGCACCGGCGCGAGCACCCACTCGCCCTGGTACGTGTTGTTGCTGCTCGAGTAGGCAAAGCAGAAGCTCGAATTGAGCGACGTGTAGTTCGACCCCAGCGCCCGCGGGGAGATGACGATCCCCGCGCTGCCGGTGTCGATCAGGAACTCGGTGGTGGGGCCGGAGCCGACGGACGCGTGGATGTGGTAGCCCGAGGCCAGGGAGGTATCGTTCGTGAAGGGGAAGACGTATGATGTGGCTTGAGCATGTGCGGAGGAGAGGGCGGCGAGGAGCGTGAAGGCTGTGGCGCGCATTTTAGTCGTGTTGGTGGTCGTGAGGTCGTATTGCAGGTGTGGTGCAGACGATAGAAAGATCACACGTCAGGTTTAATAGCTGAAGATCTTGCTTGAAGCGTGTCCTGTGAGCCACCCCGTGGCGGGTAAGGCACCATTCCAGGCACAGGCGTGCCCCGCACCTCCCCACATCTGAGGACAGTCAGGGTCTGCAGTCTGCGACGGTGTACCGGGCGCGCAAGCCATCGTTTGCTTGCTTGCGCTGTTGACTAGGCAATGGGAAGCGGTACCGCTGCAGAGCACAGAGTCAACCACAGCTCGCGGCCGGGTGGCTGGCTGAGGCGAGATGGTCTCAGGGCCCACGCGTCGCTCACGGAGAGCACACTGTACGCTGCCAAGAGGCGTCAAGAATGGGTCAACATGGAGACCTTACCGGAATGGCTGACGCCTCTGGAGACCACCGTTGAGGTCATGGTCGCACGTGTGGGGGCGGTCATGAGGCTCTCGTGAGTGTCGCGTCTGCGATGCTGGAGGCCACAGCGAGCACAAGACGATGCGGCGTTTGCATACGATAACGGTTTCATTGTGAGATCAACCGCATGTACGGGGCGGAGAGAAAGCTAGATTGCCCGTAATAAAGCAAGCTGGAGAGTCAAAACAGCTGAATCGACCATCGGATAGTGGACGAGCAGGTCCATGCCTCGATGTAAGTCGCGCGACCCGCGCTCCCTCACGGGAGCAAAGCCCGTTGATTTTAGTCACATGACCTTGCAAGTGGCGGTGAAAGCAGTCACGTTGGCGAATTGCACGAGCGCGTCGTTGCTTCCACTCCGTCTCGTGCCTGCTCTCCCTCCCTCCCCTCCGCCGCTGTCCAACCTCCTTGTCGGCGAGCGCACCGTCGACGCGGATCGTATGGCAGCCGTGGCAGTTACGCCTCGCCCCCCGTCTCTGCTCCCACGGCCCGTCTGGACGCACGACCCGCATCTCTCTGCGTCCCTCACAGCAGCAGCACATCTGATGACCCCGTCGCACCTCCCTCGGGCACTCGAGCACGCTGCGGACGTCTTCACCACGTCTGCTCCTGCAAGGATGGCTGCACGTGTCAAGAGGACGCGCGAGGATATGCGGTCCGATGCTGCTCAACCTCCAGCCCCCAAGCGTCCGTGCCCGTCGCCGAGCAAGAGGCCCATCAAGAAGCAACTCAGCAAGACAGACAAGGAGAAGATCGAACGAAGAGAGAAGCGTGAGAAGTTTGAGGCTCAGGAGCGGGACTTCAGAGAGAAGTACTCGGCTGCGTTTCCCAAGTGGACCTTCCATTTCGATTCTTTGGATACCGCTACCTCGTCCGAGTTGACGCAGCGGGTTATGCAGCTTGGAGCGGTGCGCATACAAGCACTATCTTGTCATCCTCATGCTGACATTATCATACAGCGCGTCGATACCTTCTTCTCCAAGAAGGTTTCACATGTCATTTCTGCACGTCCCATCCCTCCCGATGTCAAGGCTAGTAGAGGGGCATTGGGAAAGGAAGGCACACCTTTCGCCACTGCGATGAAGCGTGAGGGCGACAAGGAGAACGTCGCCCCCAGATTATCCCAGCAGCAGCGCATGTCCCAGACCCAGTCTAGCCAGCAGTGGAAGAGCGCTGGTCGCCCTGCCTTGGCCCCCCTCGTCCGCAAGGATGGTAATCTACTCTTCGAAGATTCTGCGCTCATCAAGAACGACCTGCTCACCAAAGCTCTGCATTTCGGCATGAAAGTGTGGAGTGTCGAGAGTGAGCCTATCGCCAATGCATCTTGTCGCATCACTAATGATCATCATCAGAGCTCACCTCGGTTCTCGACCGCATACAGCTACCCGCGTCCCCAGACCTCCAGACTCCGAATCTCTCGCACCTCCTGGCCGATGAGCGTCTTCACGGCACTCGCGAACGTGACCCTACCGCCCTCCGCCCTGATTACACTTACTTCCAACGTGGCTCTTATTTTGTCCTTGTCGAAGACATGTCCGGCGAGCATTGTCCTATCATGAGCAAGCAATATGACCGCCCCAACAAAGGTGATCGTCCGCCGTGGCCCTGCTTGTATGCCGACAAGAACGCGTCTGGACCCTTCAGCCCTGGTTATGAGGAGTCAACCAGCGAGGAGAAGCCGATCGCCAACATTTCTCGCGACGTCTCCACTGCTTCCGCTGTGGCCGCGGCGCCAGCTGCTGCGCTCATGAAAGCAAAGCGTCCCGCCGATCTTCGCAAGGTCCTCTCTATGAACAACGTCAAACGTGCTGCAGCTGCCAGGGGAACGCCTGATGCCAGCCAGGCGGTGCAGGCTCCTCATGACAGGAACGCATACATCGCGGCTTCCGGTAACAGTGTCAGTGTCACCTCGGCAATCGCGACCTCTGCTCGATCGGGCACCGGCGCTGTGCTTCCTGGCACCCTGGCTCACACCGCCAACAAGCAGTTGCAGGAGAGGCTCCGTCAGCAGGTCCTTACCAACCGTCTCGCTGCGGCCAACATGGGACCCGGTCTGCGCAAGAGCAAGAGCACAAACACCCTGAAATTGCCGATGAGGGAGGAGACCAAGAAACCTGGGTATTGCGAGAACTGCCGTATCAAATTTGCCGACTTCTCTCAGGTAAGCTGCGCTATCGCCCGTCTTGTCATGCAACTTACTAATCCGTTCCTCAGCACGTTAAGAGCAAGAAACACCGGGCCTTTGCAACCACTCAGGAGAACTTCCTGCAGCTAGACGAGGTGCTCGAACGTCTCCGCCGTCCCCTGGCGAGCGAGAAACTGGATATCGACGAGCTGATCGCTAAGGAAGACGACGACGAATATGATGCAGATAGCAACATGCAAGATGAAGAGCTCGAGATCAGCGACAGTTTCGATCGTGAGGCGGAGCAGTTCGCAATCGAAGAACAAATTGCCATGCGGTGGAGGGCCCTCTCGGCGGCGACCGTGATATGATTGACCTGCGTGCTATGCGTTCATGCTCACGCGCTTTCTTGGAGTCACTGCGGTACACACCTCCACACCTTTCTCTCATTCTGAGGGCATTCGCCCTGCGTACGGCGTTACACAACATCATCACCATTTTCTGCGCACGATCGGAACCCCATTCCATTGCACTCTTTCTGTGATTCTCCAACGCAACTATTTTCCACATCATTGCACGTTTCTTCTCTCTCAATCATTCATGGTCGTGAATTGCATAAATATCAATGTGACTTGTTTCCAGTACATCACGCAGGAGCAAACAGGACGTTAGGTCGTAAGCCTCGGTGGCAGGTAAGACCTCGGACTTCGGTGTGGCCGGCAGCTTGCGCGGCCTGGCAGGCGCCCGGAAGCAAAGTCGAGAATTGGCATGCCCAGCCAAGAACGGTTTGGGCATTGACGGATCACCTTTGGACAACGACCAGCGCTATCCCCTCCTTATCTGACTGCGTCCCCTTCCTTTGCATATCTTCTAGACTCCGACGACTTCATCGAACCTTCATTTGCTGCTTGCTACGTAGATTTATGCTGTCCGCCTTTGTTGTGCAGCGTCATGCGTGCGTCTTGTGGCTTTGCTGACTCGCCACCCATGCTGACTCGTGCATGTATGCGCACAGTGCACACCTTCACAGGGCGAAATCCTCTCTAATCCACCCCATCAATGAGCTCTCCTTACGCGCATTTCATGGTCGACCATCCTCATTCTCTGTCGCCGTGATAGCGAGAGGAGGGAGGCTGTATGCTACGGTGCCGGATGCCTCGACGACACCGACGCCCAAGCCGACTGGCATCCCCCCACTAGAAGCGAAGAAGAAACTCAAGATCGAACTCAGGCCCAGCCCCAAGCTGCCCGCAGCCCCATCCATCGCGACATCACCCTCTGCATCCAACGCACCGCCGCCACCCCCGGCACCGAAGACTGCTGAGCTCGATGCGAGCACCCAGACTCTTCCCACCGCCTCACCTACCTCCGAACCTTCGCAACCCCATGGCCTTCGATCATCCATCGATCAAGCTATCGCTGATGTGCTCAGGGCGTCGCGTGAAGGGCAGATAGCCGCCATCGATCCGGCTCTGCCTTGGGCCAACCGGATGTTCCGATTGGGCTGGGAGCTCGCCAAATTCTACTGGCGAGGGTTAAAGCGCTTTGTGGAGCATCGCAGTATTGTCAAAGAGATTACAAGGCGATGTCAAGATGAAAGCAGGACGAGGACGTGGAGAGAAGAACGTTTTGTGCAGTTGTATAGGAGCGATAGAGTCAAGTGCGTCCAACCCATCAGAACCCTGTTTATCATTTGTTTACAATCTTCTTCGTCCAGGCTTCTTCCCTTCATTTTCACTCTGCTCATTTTGGAGGAGGCTATTCCCGTGATCGTAATTTGGGCGCCCTTCTTACTCCCCTCAACCTGTATCCTTACCTCGCAGCAAGAGCGCATGGAGGCGAACCGTCTTGCAAAACATCGTGAGGGTCTTGCGAGCCTCGGTATGGCATTGAGCCAGGATCGAACTGCCGGTGGGGGCACTCCCTCCGAAGTCGAGGTCGCTGCGCTGCGACCAGAGGTTGTCAAGGCGCTGTGTGGGTGTGTACCTTGTCTTACCACTCAACTTATGCTATATGGCTAACAGAATCCCTTAGAACACTCTCCCTCCGGACGTACTTCCCTACGCCATTCCTGCGCCAACGTCTCTACTCGCGCCTCTCTCGTCTGGCGGCCGATGACGCGCTGCTGCAGCCCGCTCTCCCTAGCTTGGATATACACGAGCTTCGGCAAGCCGTCACCGAGCGCGGTGGTCTGTCCACCAACGCTTCGGAGGAAGAGCTGAAGATGTGGCTGTCGCGATGGCTCAAGGGCGTTTCGAAGAAGACGGAAGGCGAGGTGGCCAACCCTGCTAAGCGGAGAGTGGGCATGATGCTGGAGTACGCCTGGAAGCAGTGGAAAAGCAGGACATGATAGCTTGTAATGGGACGGACGACTGGCTCGCTGCCATGTTTCGGGTAGAGCACTCAAACTGTATCATCTTGCCTGCACCAACAGAATCGAATTGCGCCGCTCCGCACACAGACACGCCGAAGTAGGTGGCTCCGAAGCAGCATCTGCAGTGATCGACATGCGCGAGAACGCATGTGCTTCGCACTGTCTAAAATCGGAATGTGGTCGTGTCTTGATGACGTCTATTGGTTGAAGCTTTGTCTAATCACGCGCTGACAATGAAAGGGTCCATCGTCCATTGTTTCAATGGTAACAATGGGATAGAGAAGCGCTGATAATACAGTACACAATCTGCTTTGTCGGTTTCGGACCTCATGGCTCATTAAAGCCTGAGAATGTACCACAGTCTGGCTTGTGGAGCTACCTGGGCTATTCATAATTGAGAAGCGCCGAGAATATCAGCGAATGCTGCAACGTACGAGAACGAAGCGACCGAATCCAGTGGCTCAATCGCACGGTACACTTAGTCTCATAGGTCGGCCGATCATGAGAACCCTGCGTCTAACACCCCAACAACGAAGGGAATTGCACCATCGATCTGAGCAGGATAACAGCTGTTCGTGGTGTGTATAGCATGCCGAGGGCGCAATATGCCGGAGGAAGGCATCTTTCGGGTGAAACAAATCTCCTCAGAATCCAGGGGTTGCTGAGTCATTGATCTGAGTCATTGATATCTACTCTGGGGCCTGGACTGTCGTAACATCAAACGTCCACGCGGATTGTGAAGAGTGTGTATATACTTAGAAGCAGAGTGCAATTCTACCCCGTTATGGCAGCTATTCTTCCCCAGCTGAATTGCCGGGCCTGACAGACGGGCGCAAATGGAAGTCGAGAGGCCGGGGCGCGCCGCGACCCAGACCCCTCTTCAGTCCTCTCACTGGTTCACACGTCCGACCGATCTATGTTTGGGTCTCACGCTTGCCCTCCATTACAGGCTTCAACTGTGTACCTTCTCGAAGATAGGGCGCGGTCTGAGAAAGCCAGCCTTCCGTCGCCGCACTTTCCCCTTGGTCTCATCATCCGATTTGTGGAAGCCATCGACTGGACAGGCGCATGTGCTTCGCCACAGAAGTTATGAGCTCAAGCCACTTCCACCCTCTTTCTGGCGTATTGGCAACGGGGCCCGATATCGGTTTTTCTGCCGTGGGACGAGGAGAGTAATCTCAGGGCATGCGTTTTTGAGAGCTCCACGCACGGTGACTTGGTCCCTACAAATGCATGCAGAATATGGATGGTGCCTGTCCCCACAGCCCGAGTTGTAGCTTGTGCCCCCTTTGCTAACCCCCGTTGCATTCCCATACCATCCGACCTTTGAAATGGCTGCTGCTGTCGAATCAGCTCAACCTTCTACGCTCCCTAACGGGAATGGCAGCACTACTGCGAATGAGCATCGCAAGTACCACGCCGCCGAGACGCCGTATTCCTTGCCGGTTCGTGTTTATACAATCGAGTCGTTGCGTCATGGCTGACCTCGCTTTTAGAATGATGAAGACGAGTGGGAGCGTCTGGATGTGCAGCACTATGGCATTAAGGCGTACTTTGGAGGCAACAACGTCGGGGCCGACTGGCCAGAGAACCCGCGTCGGATCCTTGAAATCGGTGCTGGTAGCGGCGCCTGGGCCATGGAGGTTGCATATCAGTTCCCAAATGCGGAGGTGATTGCCATCGATATCTCAGATGTCAAGCCCGAGTGCGTAGCCGCAGTCAGGAGCAAAGAAATGAGATCTGACCCTGTCTTGAACAGTCGCAAGCCAGAAAACTGCACGTTCAAGGTTGTCAATGTGGTCAAAGACCCATGGCCGTTCGCCAAGGACGAGTTTGACATCGTCCACTGCCGATTCGTGACGGTGCACTTGCCGAATTTCAAGGAGCTGCTCGACAAGGCGATCGATTCTACCGCGCCTGGAGGCATCCTCATGTTTGAGGACATCGACTGCGACTTTGTCTCCGATCTTATGCCCGTCCCCGCCGCGATCCCGAACTTCTTTGACATCTATCGCACTTTCTTCGCGTCTGTCAATGTCGATGCTCGTCCAGGCCCGAAGCTCGCTCCCCATATCATGGCCAGCAAGAAGTTCAGCGAGACCCACGAATACGTCATGCCCGCGCCCATGGGCGCATGGACCCGTGATCAAAAGCTGAACAATGTTGGTCTTGCCATGCGAAAGGGACTGGTGGGTGCCGGTCAGAGCCAGCACGGAAAGCTGTACAAGTTTGGCATGACGCAGGAGATCGTGGACGAGTGGGCGAAAGCCGTGTGTACACCGGAGAATAAGCTGTATATGGATATCTATTTCGTATGGGCGAAGAAGAAGGCTAGTGTGGTGTAATGCACTGGTTATGATAGGACGATTTCATGCTACGAAGTATACCATGGCTTTGGGGTGTCGAGCCTAGTGGAGTTACGCATCTCGCTCGTATGGTCGGCCGCATTGTTCTGATGATTGACTCCTTCTCGCAATTGAGGTAGCACCGGGTTGAGTCCTGTCTCCTCCGAACATGTCGAAGGCGTGGCGTAGACCCCACTACCACAACAATATGGACATCAATAATGCATCGGTCCACTGTTTCCAGCCTCTGTGTTTCAAGTCAACCCCGGGAGCAAAGAGATGATAGCGACCGTTGTTGAATACGACTGGAGTCGTTTGATAAAGGTTGCAAGGGGGGACGATGCCGCGGCAACACCGACTCAGGAACTGAGACCAGCTGCACTTCCCATGTCGATTGCGCACTCCAGTTCTGACAGCACCCCGTAACCCGAACTCGGCGGTGGCCGTGGCTCCAGCTTGAGCAGAATTCCTGCTGGAAGCCCAGGTCCAGAAACGGGGCAGACGCTCGGATGGAAGCGGCGCACGACATCGTGCCAGTGCTACTTTGTCACAATCACATTTCATCTGAACCTCATCAGCTTCTTAATTGGGTCGGCTATGCTACACTGGCAATCAACGGATAAGAAGGGGTCCTTGATCGCCGGTGGGTAACGTGAATGATAGAATCAACGACCAGTGAACATATGGGGAAGCGAAGCGCTACTTTTACAGTGAGAACCTGATGAAATGAGAAAAAGGAAAGGTTGTAGTCCAAAGCTAGTCTAAACAGCAGAATCGCTGTCCTTCTCGACACCTGAGTGTTTGTGCATCACAAGGTCAGAGTTGGCGTCGTTGTCGAATTGGTTCTGGTCCATGTCGACATGGCGGTTGACGGCGATTGCAATGGGCTGCATTGGGTGCGAGCCTGGGTGCGAGTTGTAGTAGGAGTTGTTGACCCCATTCGAAGACTGGCCTGCGGTCAAGCCGAGGCCAACGCGAACTATCATCATCGTAAAAGCCAGCCCGATGATGCCGTTTAGCTGAAGAGAGAGTTAGAGGTTGTCACACACGACTGGAAACCGGCACATACGCAGTCCACCACAATCCACTGCGCGTTGCTCTGGGTCACATAGCACATGAGGAAGACGAACAGAGACATAACATAGAGGGATCCAGATTCTACCATGACGCCAATGCTCGAGGTCAGGCTGGCGCCCACCCCACTTCGGTACTGCTTCGTTGCTCGGTTGACTTGCAGAATGCGGAAGACGATGAGGCTTGTAACAATGAAGTTCTGGGCCAGCGTGAAGCTGACGACGGCGGTGACCCAGCGTGCGATGGTGGTGACGAAAACGGAGGAGCTTGTCGTCCTCACCATAGTGACGACCAGCGCGATAACGACCGCTGCGGCAGAACTCAGTCGAGCTCGAACTAAAAGATGTGGCAACTTACCGATGTCAGCAATGAAGAGGCAAAGGGGGAGTGCGATGATGACAAGGCGGCGTGACCAGACGATCCAGCATCGGTACACGAGAGCACCGTCCGCACAGAGCAGGTAAACACAAATGAGCGCGGTGCGTGTAACTTCCTTCCAATTGGAGATATTCGCGAAGTAGCCAATGGGGGTGAGAGTATCGCGATAGACGATGAAGGCATCCATGACTCTGGACCATGATAATGCCTCGATAACCGTTGCCAGCGTGAACATGGTAAGCGCGACTGCCAGAAGCACCCAGTTTGGTTGGGGTGTCTTGCGCCTGTGGAAGAGGACGTAGAGCGAGGTGAAGAAGAAAACAACAAATGCTCCTGGAATGGTGGTTTAAGTTGAGCGTCGTTCGGGATTATGTACCGTGCTCACCGTAGAGAATGCTGCTGGAAATGAGGCCAATGAGGATGGCCTCGTCCAACATGAGTCCGGTAGCGTCAGACATAATGCCTTTGATGGGAGGTCGAGCAAGCCAACAGGAATGCCAAGTGACAGTGGGGTAACGAGCGTAGGTGTGCAGAAAGTTATATACGCGCCTCTCTGGCAGGGGCACAAAGTTATGTAGGTTCTCCAATGCCGGATGGCGCATATTCCAATTCCAATTCGAGCGGGTGGTCTGAACCCATATGCGACACGGTCACAACGAGGGTGGACCTCGAACTCCTACGATTCTCAAGATTGCACAGATGTGTGCCCGATCCGCTGTTATGGCAGGGTCCCAGATGGCCGGGTTCCTGCTTCGGGGAGACTTGTTCATCCTAATCCAGACCCTTTCCCGATGCCACCCTGAAAGTTTGAAGCCCTGGCCTGAATGCCACCAGAGCTCGCTTGGACATGCCATGACGAAGACAGGGTGCACAACGAAGTCTATGCAGGCTTCGCTGCCGTGCATGTCGGGAGCAACTGGATGTGGAAACCTGGCTTCGTAGAGATTCCGGAGAATTCGTTGCCTTAGCAGCTCTCATTTGTGAAGCGAAGCACCAGCTGGGAATGATGGGAAAGCTCTAACCGGCGCGTCTAAACATATCGCAACAAGTGTTAAGCCGGCGAGACCCACGCCAACACCGGGTTTCATGGACGCGGTCCCACCAACGCGGGAGAAGGGGCACGAAGGTATGCGAAGAAGGCAGATGACTTGATGCCTCCGTTGGCCGCATGCACGGTGGAATCTAATCTGCTCCCGAAGGTGATTCTGGCCCAGTCCCTGATGTGTGAATCGGTAGCCGGCCTGTCTTCCCGCCTGTTGTTGTGATCGACTCCCACGCTTCCCTGTGGCTCCCATTTCTCGGCGCAAATGCATCCGGCGGGCGAGGAGCGCATCGCACGGCAATGCCGCTCAATGTTGAGCTCCTGCTGTCGACCTCCATCGTCCGAGCTGACGAAGGCGGCGTCAAATAAACTCGAAGCGTGGCGTTCAACGTGCCCGCATTCCAATGATAATAATACTACGGCAACTCTGGGGCGCACTATACCAACAATAGCTTTATATAGAAGTACCCATGTCGCACCATGCATACACTTCGCTTATCATCGACATGACTGTTCCGCGTACCCTTGTCCACATCGTCAGATCTTTCACTAATCACACTCGAAGCCGCCGCAAGAAGCCCGGGCAGAAGCCGCTTACCACAGTCCAAAGGTATGCCGCCATATCATGCCACAGTCGCACCGTACATAGCAACATTGCGGCTCATCACGCTGCGCGCAGATGATACTAACGCGCAGCTGCAGAGAAGTTCGCATGGAGAGCTTTTCTGATACCCGTCGACTCCATCGCCCTGTCTCGAGAATACATCGACCGGGATTGAGATGTTCGAGAACCGTTCCTGAGGACTGGAACAGTGCCGCCACACATTGGGCTTCTCCTTTCTCTGTCGCCGCCATCTGTAGAGAAGGAGCGTTCTCTGGTTCCCAGACGGTATCGCTGGCGCCTCGCCCCCATCCGTACTATCCCAGGCCGTCGGTGCGCATGTCGCAACCCGCGCTCTTGCTCAGGAGTCAGGTCCGGAAACGTCAGCCCTGCGGCCCACATCGGCCATCGCCGTCTTCTTAAATGTCCAACGCGTTTCACACTTTCAGTGCCTAACGACCGGGGGCGGCCGAGCGTCCCCCCCATTGCCCCAGATTGGATGGTTGGCACTCACTTCTCTGTCCAGCCGCAGGGAACGACCGCTTCGCCACGAACCAGTCCGCGGACCGGCCGGTTTCTGGAGCACTTCCACGTACGGTCCAAATGCAGTACCGACTCTCAGCGTCGTCACATCACTTCCCGGGTCATGCCTCGCCCGGATGGCCGCCCCTCCTCGTGTACGCTCGCGTGCAGATGGCAAACTCCCAGCCAGCAAACAACATAGAAGAGCTACAGGAAGCACCAAAGCACTGGCACTGTAAGCGCGGTGCGTTCTTCCGTCACACTCTGCGCGACACGCGGCACACGATGTATGCGCTACAGGTGTACAAGCGTATATGCTTCATTGGCAGTTCAGTTTGATTGATACACTCGGTTGATGTTCAGCTTGATGCTCGCTACTCATACATCCTCGTCCTGACCCTCGCCTAAGCCCAAGCCGACTCAGAACTTGTCCTTAACCTCCTGCACCTTCGCCTTAACCTTCTCGCCAAAGCTCTGCTTCCCGCCCGAGCCAGAGTCACCCGCGTCTCCACCGTAGTTGTTGTTGTTATTGTTCCCCGAATCACCTCCATCACCTCCCCTCCCCGAACCAGAGCCGGAGTAGCCCGAGTCCCCACCCTGCCCGCCGGCGTATGTGGGGTCACCGCCGCTCGCGCCGGAGGTGTTGGTGGTATCGTATCCCTGGCCCGTCTGCCCGCCCGCAGCAGTAGTGTCGCCGAACCCGGCGCCCGTGCCGTACTTGCCGTCGCGCTCGCCGTACCCACCGGAAGTAGCGGTGGACTGGCCGAACCCGCCCGTGCCCGTCCCACTGCCCGAGTATCCCGAGTCGCCACCAGCGACACCCGCGCCGGTGTTGCCCCCTCCAAACGCCTCATCCCTCCCCTGATGATGCCCGTGCTTCCTCCCCTCCCCGATGGTCTCGTCCCCGACCTGCCCCCCAAACGCGCCTGACTGGCCAGGCCCGCCGGTGTTCACAGCGCCGAACGAGTTCGAGTCGCCTCCCTGGTACTGGCCCTGCCCGGAGTAGCCGCCTGCGACGCCCGCACCGCCGGCGCCAGCGCCGAAGGACTCGTCCGCGCCCGGGTTGGTGGAGGCACCGTAGTTGCCTGTGCCGTCAAAGTTCTGCGACTTGTCATAGCCTGCCAGGCATGGTCAGGGACTGTGCGGGAACGAGAAAGGGGAGAGGAGGGCGTACCGGAGTCACGTCCCGCCGACGGGTCGCCCACTGAACCGTAGTTGTCTGACATTATTGCTTATTGGGTTGGTTGGTTGGTTGGTTGGTAGAAGTGCGTGGTGGTGCAGTAGACCGTTTGTTCTCCTTGCGACGAAGGGTTGGGTGGGCATATATATGCGCCTGGAAGGTCACCGGCCAACGATGCGCAGTGCGGGATTGCACCATCCTGGAGCGCTCTGGAGCGTTTGGAGCCAAGCCAGCGCGCAGTACAGGCGGGATGGCGTGGCGCAGGCACTCACATGCCCGCCCCATTACGGGCACCAAACTGCCCGTTTGGGACGCACAAGGGCAGAGTGAGCAAGAGGTGAGCGAGGGGTGAGGTCATCGGGCGTCATGGCCGTCACGCGCGGTCGGGCGGGTTCTTAGGGTGGGGAGGTCACGTGAGGGCGCGTTCTTCTTTGCGTGTACCGGAGTAAGGTTGGGTGACTGGCCACTGCCCCAGTCACCGCGTATGACATCTGTATACGAGCGTCGCGTGCCAGAGGAACGCCGTCCGGCCTTACTCGAAGTCCGGGGCGCGACAATAGAATGGAGCACCAATGCGATTACTAAGTCCGATGGTAACTGTACAGTTCCGCCCCGTGCCATGACCTCCTGCCCGCCTCGCTCACTCCCTACTCACTCCCCGCCAGCCTAACTGCCCCCTGCGCAGGCGGCGGCTCCACGTCGAACCCGCCCTGCCCCAGGTCCGCAGGCAGCACCACGGTATCCCTCAGCACCCTCTCGCTGAGCAGCGCGCGCTCTTCCTCCCTGTCCTCCAGATTCCGCCCGGCGACCAGGCCTTCGTCTTCCGATGGCGTTGAGGAGGGGCGCATGAAGGACGGCGGGGAGACGAGGTTGTTGAAGAGGAATGTGCCGTACACGAGCAGGGCGAAGCCGGTCACTTGGAGGACGGACCAGGGCCACGTGAGGTGCTCCCAGCCCAGGCCGAGGGAGACGAGCCTGTAGTAAGGGTTCATGGTAAGTACCATGTATGCGGTGGAAGAAGAGAAGGACCTACCAGATCCCAAGCGTACGGCACGTATCCGTCGTGCTCCTCGCTGTGGCGCTCACATGTCTTGTCACGCTCAGGCCAAAGTAGTTGAACATCGAGATGCTCAAGGCGATCGCGACAGTGCCCCAGAGGACGGGCGGGGAGTGGATGATCTGCGACCAGCCGCGGGGGAAATCGAAGAACGGCGACTGGTCGGAGAGCAGGGAGAGGACCGGCATGGCGAGGAGGGTTGTGGCTGCGCCGAAGAGGCCCTCGAGCCCGACTGCCAACAAGGGGCCAATCGAGTACCGCTCCATGATCTTCTCCTCGACGACGAACTGAGAGGCGGAGCTGAACAGGACCGTCAGCATGCTTCCCTGATCAGCGAGTGCTGAAAGCGATGCTTACAAGATCTGTGCGAACAGCACGAACAGCACACCGACCGCGACTGCCGTAGCAGGCTCCGCGTCCTTCTCCGCCCTCACCTTGATCAACCACCGCACCGCCACCCTGACCGCCTCGCCCACCTCCTCCGGTGTCTGGGGGACGATCCCCTTCTCCTTCGCCAAGCTGCCCGCGACGCCGACGACCGACACGCCGCCCATGACGGTGATGAGGGCGACCCACTGGTATGCCCAGAGCCTGCGCCGGAGGAAGAGGACGGAGAAGAGGCCGACCCAGAGGACGAGTGCGCCGCGCGTCATCTGGTAGATCGAGACGGGCGTGTACAGCAGGCCGACGTTCATGAGCTGCATAGCCAGTCAGCGGAGCCCGCTTATAGGAGAAGGGTGAGGACGGACCGTTGTGCCGCAAATGTCGAAGAACGCGGGGAAGAAGAGCAGGCACATCCTCCACCCGGTCATGGGCCGCGCCTTCTCCACGGCAGTGAGCGTCGACTCCTCCGCGCCCTCCTCCATATCATCGTCCTCCGCGGCGAGTGCCGCCTGGGTTCCCTCGTTCAGCTGGATGCGCGTGCGGCGCGAGTGGATGTAGCCCGCGAGCACGGGGAGGAAGCAGAGCATCTCCCCGATGAACATCTGAAGCGTCTGCCACACGGGCTGCTCGAACAGCACCATCGGCCTGTTGTCCCCTGGTGTGCAGCCTTCGACGCAGATCATGTCCTGCCATTTGGACAAAAGGGAGTTGGAGCATCCTGCGCGCTGTTGTTATTGCCTCTGATTCGCCAGTGAGTGATCTTGACATACCTGTGATGAGCATGCCCGCTACGAGGAGCGGGATGTACGCCGGCTGCATCATGTCCGTGGATTGCAAGTAAGATGGTGGGGGATATGGTGAGTTGGCTGAGGATGTAGCAAGATACACAGGAGGAGGCGTGCGTACCCCTCCTCTTGCGGTGCACACGCAACTCGCGTCCGGTGTCGGGGGTGCTCCGAATTCACTTCGGTGGCGGTGCATTTGCGGTATGTAACAACGCGGGGAAGGTCGGTGCCGAGCCTGCCGAAAAATGCCACCGCTGTGACTGGTCCTTGCTTGCACCCACCACTGAGCGTCTCAATAACCACCGTATAGAGGAGCTCTCCTCAATGCGGTTTGGATCTCTAGAACAAGGTTTGATACCAATCGCAGATTGTCTGTGCTTCTTTCTCACTTTCGATATATCTATACAGTGTCCAGCTCGGTTAAACAGCGGTTAAAATTGGCTACAACTCCTTACACTACGGAGGCAACCGACGGTTACAGTAACCGACATTGTATTTCAGTCTTGTACACTCGGTGATTGGAAGACGCTTCCTGAGCCAACGTACTGTGGATCATGGACATGCATAACGATGGGTCAGCAACGGCCCTTCCTTCCCCAGCTTCTGAGGTCACGGCGACCCTGATTGGCCGGAGATGACCATCGATAACGAGATGCATGCGCGGATCTCTTCCCCAAACATGCATCCTCCGGCCACGCTGGTCGAATTTCCATCTCTCCCTCGTGATGACAACGTCACGGGGGAATTATTTTTGCGGGAATCGCTGCCTGGCTTGCCGTATGCTCTCGCTTACCGGAAACTTCGAATACAAGAACGGGGGCTCACAGAGACAGGTATGAGCAGCCGGCTCTCTGGTTCACCCCGCCTCCTTCAGCATGGCTCTCCAAGTCCAGTCCATCCCAGTAACCGACGCCTCTACCCCGCTAACCGACATCAGCCAGGCGAAGTATCACTTCGAAACGGCCTACGTCCTCCCTGTCCGTCCTCCCCTCTTCCACCGCGGCCATTGCTTACTCTTCACCAGAGCGGTGCGGACCAAACCGAATCGCAGCGCCTGAACGCGCAGCACAACGGCATCAAGGCGTACTGGGGTGGGAACAACGCGGGCGCGAAATGGCCCGAGAAACCGGCAAAGATCCTCGAGATCGGGATGGGTAGTGGTGTATGGGCGATGGAGGTTGCGGAGCAGTTCTCTGGTGCAGAGGTCATTGGGGTCGATCTTGCTGAACCGAATATGGAGTGAGTAGCCTGGATGTGCAATCTTCTTGCATAAGGAAGAGCTCCCGCACTGACGGTTAGCAGGAGGAAGCCACCGAACTTCATTTTCCAACGACTCAACGTCGCGACGGACGCATGGCCGTTCGCGCCCGACACTTTCGACATTGTCCACTGTCGGTTCGTCTGCATACACATCCCGAACTTCCAGAACCTGCTGGAGAAAGCCATCGAAGCGACAGCACCGGGCGGTATCATCATGTTCGAGGATCCAGACCTGACGTTCAAGTCGGATGGACAGCCGGTGCCTGCGCGAGCAGCCTTATTGTTCGCCCTGATGCACGGATACGGCAAGTGGAACGGCGTCGACACCAACACCGGACCTATGCTTGCACCCATCATCAGGGCCAGTAAGAAGTTTAGCGAGATCCACGAATCGATCATCCCCGCTCCTATGGGGGACTGGACCGAAGACAAGACACTGCACGCCATAGGACTGGGCATGCGCGCAGGCTTGGTCGATGCCGCCAGGGGCACTCCAGATCCTCGTTTCTTCCAATTTGGGATGACGCGAGAGATTGGTGAGGGGATGTGTCAGGAAGTGATGAAGAACGAGAATAGGTTGTACTTCGACATCCATTTTGTTTGGGCACGCAAGAGGAGAGCAACGATGTAGGTTCGGTTGATATCGATGAACTGGAAGGATAACGCTATCACAAGCCAATGAATCTGTCCTGCACATTCCGGAACTGAGTCTGGCTAGGGAAGCACGTGACCTTTTCGATCATGCGTTGTCCGGGTTGCCAGCGAGACTGACCGTTGTAATGCTGACCGAGATGGACGTCGGTGGGCTCTCGCTTACTGTTTGTATTGTCAGCCTCTTATCGTGGTCGACATGGTGACAGGCTGAACTTTCTACGCGGCACTCATGTGGATGGTGTCTCTGCTTCGCACCTTCATGAGCGACATAAGTTGCTATCAACACTTAGTATGATACGTCCCCAGCTCTCCATTCCATGATCTACACGTATTCATTAGAGGCTACCTGTTGACGCTACATGGCGATCGGACCTGAAGAGCTCACCGGAAGTGGTGCCTCTACTGTTCCTACTCTTAATGGTCACCGAAAGTACCATACGGCGGAGACGCCTTATTCTCTGCCGGTATCATCTAGCCTTTCATTCCCGAGCTGGTCAATATCGCTGACCCTCTCCTCCTAGAGTGGTACGGATGAATCGGAATGGCACCGCTTGAACGCTCAGCACTACGGGCTCAAGGCCTATTGGAGGGGCAACAATGCTGGAGCGAAGTGGCCCGAGAATCCCAAGAAGATCCTGGAGATCAGCCTTGGGAGTGGGGTATGGGCCATGGAAGTTGCGGAGCAATTTCCTGGCACTGAGGTGGTCGGTGTTGATATCGTTGAACCGAGAATGAAGTGAGTGGACTTTTCAGCCCAAAACGGAACCCTTCATAACAAACATCTATGTAGGAGAAGCCCACCGAACTTCAGCTTCCACAGGCTCAACGTGGTCACCGATACTTGGCCTTTCGCACCAGAGACATTTGATATCATCCACTGTCGGTTCCTGTGCATGCACATTCCCGAATTCCAGGCGCTGGTGAAGAAAGCTATCGACGCCACGAAACCGGGCGGCATTGTTATGTTCGAAGACCCGGACTTGGCAATCAAGTCAGATTACAGGCCGGTTCCTGCTCAGGTAGCCCTGTTCTTTGCGGTATATCATGGATTTCATGAATTCAACGGCGTTGATGCCCGCCCCGGACCGAAGTTCGCTCCACTCTTCAAGGCCAGCCAGAAGTTCAGTGAGATTCATGAAACCGCTGTTTCTCTACCTATGGGTGACTGGACAGAGGATCAGGCACTCAACAGTGCCGGAATGGGTATGCGATCGGGATTGGTCGACGGTGCCAGGGGTCAAAGTCCTCGAATGTTCCAATTTGGGATGACGCGGGAGATTGTCGAAGGAATGTGCCAGGAAGTCCTGAAGAAGGATAACAAGTTGCATTACGACATGTACTTTGTTTGGGGCCGCAAAAGGAGTATTTGCATGTAGCCGTTCAAGTACTATTAAAATCAGGAGGATGGGTGATAAGTAGTCAGTGACTCGCGTAACTTCGGGTTCCGAAGATATCATCATGCGTTCCTACTAGTGGCAGTGTAGGCGCGGTGACGAAACTGATCGGGAAGCATATCGGCGAAAAACTTTATCTTCAATCACTTTCGACGTTCGACGAGTGCTTTGTCCTAGAGATGACAAAGTCCTCTGAGATATCAAGTTCTTTACGTTACTGGCCTACTTTTCAGCACCTCAATTGGCCAAAGTGCCCGAAGTGGTTAGTGCCGTCTCTACTCGGTGTACTGATGCTTCGCCGATCGTTTTCGGGGCTTCCCAGATGACGAAGCCGGCACAGACCGTAGCGTCCGCCGCAATCGCAGCTTCAATTCAATTATCTGACTCAATTTGGGCACACCGCTTTACCTGAAGCTGTGAAAGGCCTTTCCGAGGTCGCGCTCTTGGCCGAGCTGTTTCGGTGCGGCTCTCGGTCAGAGAACGTTCACCGCATGCAACACGTCCAGCCGATGTATCATCTCAATTCGGACATTTCCGCTCCACCGAGAATTGAATCTCATCGGACGAGAGTATAAAGAGAAGGGATGCATCTCCTGAACGACCGTGGCCTGCTAACCCAACTTTGTCTTGTTGCCACATTATGTCCATGGCCACTGGGAAAGTGGAGTCGATCGTGACCAACGCGGCTTCAATCAGCCCGGCCACCGATCGAGCTCTCAAGTATCACACAGAGGAAACGCCCTATACACTTCCAGTAAGTGTTGCAGATTCCAGTTTACGGACGTGCTAAGCCTCCTTTGCAGACCGGGACCGATGAATCCGAATGGGCTCGCCTCAATGCTCAACACTATGGTATCAAGTCATACTGGGGTTCCAACAGTGCCGGGGCCAACTGGCCCAAGAGCCCTAAGAAGATCCTTGAACTGGGTCTTGGAACTGGAGTTTGGGCATTGGAGGTCGCAGCGCAGTTTCCTGGGTCGGAGGTGATCGGCGTGGATATCATTGAACCGAACCTGGAGTGAGTGGCTTATCTTGGGTAAAGCGGTGTAGGAGAACTGACTTCAACCGTTGAAAGAACGAAGCCAGCGAACTTCTCTTTCCATCGGCTCAACGTCGTCACGGACCCATGGCCGTTTGAATCGGGATCGTTCGACATTGTCCATTGTCGTTTCTTGGCAATGCACCTTCCAAATTTTCGCGACCTCGTGAAGAAAGCGATAGACGCTACGGCTCCAAATGGCATTTTGATGTTCGAGGACCCCGCCTTGGTCATGAGGTCGGTTGACAAGGCTGTGCCGTCTCCCGTAGCCTTGTTCTTTGCGATTTATCAAGGACACTCCGAGGCCAATGGGGTGAACTGTCGCACCGGCCCCGAATTTCTTCCCATTATACGGGACAGTAAACAGTTCAGCGAGATCCATGAAACAATCGTCCCCGCGCCCATGGGTGACTGGACGGAGGACGAGAAACTCAACAGCATCGGATTGGGCCTGCAAGTGGGTCTCATTGAGGGTGCCCGGTTTCAGAATCCAAGGCTGTACCGATTCGGTATGACGAAGGAGATTGTCGAAGGAATGTGTCAAGAACTGCTGAAGAAGGAGAACCACTTGTGCTACGATATGTACTTCGTTTGGGCACGCAAGAGAAAGACAAACTTGTAAATGTAGGTAACGTGAATGAACGGGTGCAATAGACGCGCGTGAAATGAGTTGCGGCCCTAGCCAAGCGTGGGAAGAAGCGCTGAAGTTGTCCGAATTTGCCTACTTGGCAGGCTCCATCGCGGTGACAGCCGGCGGTATTTCATGACCTGGCGTGAAGCTCAGGGATATTGACCGAGTACGGTGCAACGGACTTCTGGAGCGGTAGAAACGGTGCGCAGAGAAGAATGCTATCCCCATGCCATCCCAATGCCATGTCGCTTAAGAAGAAGGGCGAGATAACCCGCCAAGTCATAGTCGATTGGGCAAACTGTGGCTGCAAGAACCACAAGGCATGGATGACGGCCATATGACCTGGACCGGTCCCGGGACCCTGGATCCCGAAGATGGCAGATGAATCCTTGCAAAGTTGATCAAAGTTTTGGTGAGTTGAGTTGTTATGCACTTAGCCAGCTGACCCCGCGGACGAGAATAGAACTCGTGCTAACGTCGATTATCACTTAGGGAATCAAATCGGTAATTGGATCAGCTTCTGCGGCAGTCCTCTCCACTAACTTTCAGACCCATCTGGGTGTTGCCACAGTATACCATCGCCCAAATTTTGACAACGGTTGAGCAAAGCAGGTGTTGTGGAGGAGCTGTAGCAATGAAAAGACGACGGCACGTGACATTTGAATGGAGTGATCCACATACTGATTGATCCACTAAGAGCGCGTTTGGATGCCAGGAAGAGGCTGCGGTTGCACGTCCGCGGAGCACGATCTAGTTGCGGTCGTCCGTTTTGGGATCGCACGACTGGGATCGTGCAATTGCAATGGGCCGGGGACTGTTTGGCTGCAGCGGCACAATCCCGCTGAGGATGCTGACGTGAACGTGGTGTGTCAGAAATGGAACCAAAAATAGAGGGGAACGGGAGCGAAGCGAGTCGTGGTCGAGATCGACGTGGTGGAGTAGAGGAGGCCGAGGGAGAATTCATGGACTTTGAAGATGGTAGATGGATGCGTGCGAATATGGTACATTGTATGCGTGTATCGAGATTGGGACCGAAGTTACAAAGATGCATATGATGGACCTAATTTTCTCGCCAATTGTGACCGCATTTGGAATTAGTACAGCGATAAACTGTCAACGAATTAGTGTCTCTCCAAAGTGAGTTTACATAGGCTCACATGTCGTCATCGGCTCGTCCGCACTTCGTATCTGCATCTGCATAAAATAAGCCCTGTCGTTGCCACACTTATCGCATGGCGCTGGCAAAGAATGGTGAACACTGGTTCCGCTATCATGCGAAAGCACAACCGACCTGATGTTGAATCAGCATCTTTCCACGCATCTTCTCCGCCCAGGACATCATCGACTTCCTTCCTTTTCAGCCGTGTCCGAGAGGACATCTGCTTTTTGATTGGGAATTGGTACGGACACGTCTGACATTGCCATCTATTATTGTTGTTATCCTACTGAGTCGTGAGTAATGAAGCAACTCGTAGGAGACAATAGCATACGCTTGGCTCTGCCGTGATGATGAGGATATTGGCACATGTTGGGCAAAATAGCATGTCGGTGTTGACGGAGACAAGATGGCGGTTTAGCAAGTCACTGGCATGCAGGTGGGCGCCTCGCTGAGACGCCCTAACAAACAGAAGTCGAAACGAGACGGAGGCATTTTCTCGGTCTACTCACGGTGGGAGCGCGCGCCCCTCGTCCGACCGATCACATCAAGACCTTGGGACTCAACGACGTTGCATTTATTACAATGGCGCGTTGTCCTTTATCGTCAAACCGATGCCACCACTGACGATTATAATAGTTGATTTTCTCCGTCTTCAAAACGCTCACGGACCAGGTCGTGACCGTCGAGCTCAAGAACGATCTCTGCATCACCGGAACGCTCAAGTCGGTTGACCAGTGCGTATCGGTTGTTGTGCCAGTTGTTTTTCACTGTCGTTGGAAGAGCGACGGAACGACCTATCCAACAACATACTGACGCGATATGCAGATTTCTCAATATCCGCCTGGACAAAATCTCGGTCGTAGACCCAGAACGACACCCGCATATGGTGCGCCGTCGATTGTCTAGGATCTGGACTTGGCTAACTGTTCCATTGCAGATGGCCGTGAAGAACTGCTTCATTCGGGGATCGGTGGTGCGGTATGTCCAAATACCGGCAACGGCGGTGGATACGCAGCTATTAGAGGACGCGACGCGTCGGGGTGCGTCCTTCGCGTAACCCATTTGAAACGTGCTGACCATGGTCAACAGAGCATGCGTCCACACACAAGCGGTGATCCATGCGCGGTTGCATGCTGTCACGTTGTAGCGGAACGACATGTTGTAGCATTATCGATATCAATACCATGAAACTAATTGCAGACGGTCTAACTATATAACCGCGGTGAAGAAAATGATGAATGACGGGCAACGTCGACATGCGAATGTCGCAGGGTATACCCAAGAGTCCAGTCAGAGCTACGTGCTACATTACCATTGTGGGGAAGAACGAAGTTGAAAGAGGGTCCAAGAGGGTATAGGGAAGAAGTTCACTTTCGACCCCAGCTCAAGGTGCCGAGCCTGGAGATGGAGAGTCGGGAAGTTGATTTCTTTACCGAGTTTAGCGAGGGAACGGAAGAGTTACGCGGAATGATTTGAGAAGGCGGTGATTCCACGACGTTCACCGTCGACGCAGTTGGGGAGCTTGGAGCCTCACTACCACGATCGTTGGGGCCGGCGGAGAGTCCCTGAATGCCGTTCCTGGACAAATGGGCGACATGTCGCTGGAGAGGCGTCAGGCTAGGCTTTAATGCCAGAGCGTTGGGCTCTTCCGGACGACGCGCATCGATCGACGCGGAGCTGCGCGTGTACATTGACGCGTCCAGCGGGATATGCGACACAGGCTGGATAGGCGGAAGGGTGATGACCTGTCCGGAGGACAGTGACCGTTTGCGCGTATCTTGACCAATGCTGGTCATCGACATGGCGTCGAAGACCTCCGTGGCCGGAGAGAACAATTCTCCAGGGGACGATCTGACACCGTTCAACTCTGCAGTCGTGACGGCCGGAAGCCTCTGGATTTCTTCATGGAAATTCTTGCGGAAGAACTTCTCCAGTGTTTGGTGGAACGGCTGCATGTCGTACGGGCATAGGCGCCCGTGGAGCTGCAGACAGCGGGCCATGACCCTGACTTGCTCATCAATCGCGTCTCGTAGCCTCTGTACCAAAGCTGCATTCTCGGGGTGAAGTGGGAGATAATCTGTACCCAGGAACGCCTGCCGATACAGAGCGACGCCGCCATTGACTGGGGAATCTACCGCGCTGTTTAGGGACATAGACAGCTCATTCGTGGAGACCGGTTCATCTGTCCGTGCCATGTTGGTGAAGCGGACCTCCAGATTAGCGAGTTCCTTTGTCTTTGCCAAAACGTCGTTGAGTGCGTTTTCTATCGGAGACATTTCTTCGACATTGAAATCCACGATCTCAGACCGCCGGAGAACGGTTGGGAACGCTGCTTCAGTGCGGTAGTATGTCTTCTCCACCCAAATGTCACGTTCTCGGAATTCCGATGTGCTAGACGTGCCTTCTTTGCTGAACGGTCGGGAGGAGCTGAACAGGTTGACTTCGCTGTGCTCATAGTAGTTCCGAATCTGGGTCGGTACCTCGGGGTTGAGGAAGGCGACATGACTGCGATCAGGTTCCGGGACCACTACAGCACACTGAATGAACTGTTCGGGCCCGAACATGATCTCTTCGGTTGGCGTCACGATGGGCTTCAATAGCTGAGCAGCAGGGTGCTTGTTCATCATGCGTTCGCAGAATGCTCCAAACTTCTCCCACTCGTATCCGCGGTACTACGGTTATCGTTAGTCATCGGGTGTTAAATAGCATCGACAAACGTACGATAAACTGCTTGTTCTGCAGAGCCGCAGGGAAGTTGCCATAGAAGCCTACACGGAAGTACTCCGGATAGTAACGTTGATCGTTCACAATGCGATCAAGAAGCGTCGCTTGGTGCATCAGTATTTCAGAGAGCTTGTGGCTACAATACTTGTGAGATTCGGCCAGAACGCGCATGTGTCAAACTTACTAGTTGAATGTGACTTCGCCATGCTGAGTCGCTAGTTCCTTACATATCTCTACACCGATCTCCCACGCTTTGCCTTTGCCGAGATAGTCGAGCACCAATAGAGACAGAGTCTCCTTTCGGTCGAACTGAGTCTGGCGCGGCAGATTGAGCTCGGGCATAGGGTCGACAATGGTCGCTAGATCCCAGTCGTAGAGATCAGCATGCAACTTGAGCGTTAATGCCGCTTCGACAAAGTTCTGGCTTTGAAGATGCATCTACCGCGCACATTAGCACGGGACGGGCCTGAACATGGAGACGACTCACATTGACCAGCTGATGAACATACTTGATATATATCTCGTCCCGTCCAATGCGCCGAATAAAGTTCATCAGGCGCAGTGTTGCAATTACGCGATCGTCCTGGTACTCGTCACCGTCCGGCAGCTCGCGTACATTCAGTAAGAGCTCCAGGAATAGGTCAACAGATTCAAGGAAGTCTGCGACGCGGTCGCGGAGAGCGTTCTCAACGTTGGCTGAGTCAAACAGTGACCGCAGGTGGCCGATGAAGAAGTCTCTTGCAATCTGATCACCTTTGACGTCGGACATGAAGAGCTTGTCCAACGTGTTTATGAGCTCGTTCTCGATCGCGTTGAAGTGACCCTCCAGACGGAAGGCGGACACAATCATGCTGTACAATATCTCGATCGCAGCCGTTCGCAGCTGGTCATGATGTGACAAGCACAGACCGAGAACCTGATCGACGAGGCCAGCCAACGCAACTTGATAACCGCCAAAGCGTCCGATGACGCCACTCTGCGTCGATACGGTCTCTGGCCATCCAAGAGCCTCCCATAGACGGGCAATGATAGCAGCGCCGTCAACGCGTAGGTCGCCAGCAAGCCTCCATACGGCTCGTCGCTTCTGTGGGCTAAAGTCCTCGATAACAAGCTCTGGGCTTGATAAAAGCTTGAACATCATGAGGAAGGCATCCTCCCACATTGTCGAGTTGAACTGATACGTTTTGTTCTGATCAGGGATGTACTGAGATATCAGGACCTCGGCAATTGGATCCGAAATCCTGAGGATGACCTTGTGCGCCAGGATGTTGATGTTGAGCCACGTGCTGGGAAAGGCCTCATTGCTGAGAATTGAGATTGCAACCTTGAAGAATTGCGAGAGGAATCGAGCGACATTCTCAGACCCCTCAACTTCTAGCAGCCACTCGAAAAAGGAAAGCAAATGCTTCGTTGGTGCTGACAGAATGAGGACTAGCATAACAACGGCCGTTTCCGCCAGAGAAGTGTTGAAGAAGGTACTGAAGTCCGCACCGATGATAGGGCTCTTGTACCCCGAGGCTTGGGCAGCGGCGGGACTGTTGGCCACCAATGCGAAAGGGTATGACGCAGGGAAGACCACGGGCGCAGATGTTGCCATGGTGGTCGTGGACCGACTTCGAGCAATGGCTTGTCGTGATGCCGTACTTTGAAGCTCTCGGTACGACTCCAGCAATCTGAAATCAAGATAAGCACAGGCTCAGACTGAAGAAGGAACGGCGTACTTTGGAAGGAGGGGCAACATATACTCCACGTTGTCCTGTTCCTGCCTAAACCCCTTTCTGTCCGATCGCACAGCTGGGTCAACCAGACTCTGGTTGATCTTGTCGAGCATGACCGCCATTATTGTCACACACAGCCTGGTACTTTCTAGCCACTGAATGCGTGCCTTGTCCTTGGTACTTTCGGAGTCTCCAGCTTGGACGTGAACATATTCGTCGTACTTGCCGAAGTGGGGCTTGATCCAGCTCACGACAGACTCGATAAGCGGCGTACGAGACGCTGGATCGTCGAAGAGAAAGCCCTGTACCAGCTGAAGGTACATGAGCAGCTTCCAAGTCACGTTTGGTCCTCGGGAAGCGACAATGGAGTTCGCAAAGCCGGTAGCGAGGTTAACCAGCTCGGTGGTGCTGAACGATTCAGCCAAGTCCGGCAGAATGGACGTGAAATTCTGCAAGGCAAGGGTCTGGGTGCCAATGGACGCAGGCGACGGCAGAGACATCAATCGATTGATCTCCCCCAGATGCTGTCGGAGCTCTTTCTTGAATGACGACTCGAGATGCTCAGAGGTTGCTCCCATGCCGACTTCCTTGCTCTTCTGCAGCTGCCGAGCGCGCATGATGAAGCGGAAGATGTAATGCCAGACTTTGAATGCCGACCGCAGCTTGGTGGCCGTCTCTGCACCTGAAGGATTCGCCAGCAGTCGATTCATAGAGTGAATGAGGCGAGACGATGCCGGCGCGCAGCCGAAGTGCTCCTCGATGTAGACGTCAAGCACAGGTTGGAAGTTGGTAAACCGACGGTCTTGAATGATACCAATCACAGTCACAAGCGCGTGGAACACGGCATCGTCGAGATCGCCATGATGATTGTGGGACGACACCAGGATTGAGAATAAAGAATCGAAGATGTCGCGTAAGAACTTGACGATCTCTCCCTCTCCACCAAAGGTGAACCTTGACAAGACTGCAAGGATTTGGGAAGTACTCGACAGACGCTCCCAGTCCAGGAGCTCGAGCAGGACCGAGTTCTGGGTGAAGCGGGTCGAACAGAGATAGGACCTGATGATGAGCGAGTCTCGCGTGAGGGACGTTGACTTTGCAAGATTCGCAGGAATCGTAATCTGATCGAGCTTGCTCCTGTCAGCTGCTGACCAGGGCGCGTCGAGGTAGTCTGGCGCCATGATCTGCTGGAGTCTGTCGGCTTTGAACAGGAGCAGATTGTGTTCCCCATCCTTGACAAATGCCTTGCCGTCGGGGAAGAGGGGCAGGAAGCCGAATGCGAAAGGTCGGTCACTTTCCGGCGCGGCGTTGCGTACAGCAGGGTTCATGCTCGAGCGATCGCCAGTTTTGCGATTCCGGAGGGTGAAGAATAGATGACACGTCTGCATGAGGTCAGGCGGAAGCTGCAGCTTTAGGAGTTCGCCGAATGTTGGGGAGTTGTTCTTGTAGTAGACCAACGAGTGGAAGTAGGTGACTGGTGGCTCGCCGCTCCCCTTGCTAATTGACCCCTCGACGGTCGCCCCAGCGGCAGTGCGCACTTCGACAGTCACCTGAATATTGCCACTCGCACCACGCGACATCGAGGTCCGCAAGGCGGACACTCCGGTGTTGCTGCCGATCGTTCCGCTGAAGAAGTCGCCCGACCAGAGCTTGATGTAGACATCGTTCCGGACGTCGCTCGGGAAGACGACATCGGGGAATCCGAGTCGGTATGTGATCGGGGTATCATGGAGTAGGGAAGGGTTCTCGCGGATGATCGTCTTTACGTCGCCATAGAACACCTTGATGTTCACGCCGAGTCTGTCAGCTCTGCACAATGTTAGTATCGTCTGTGTTAGGGCATATTGTCCGTACCTTGGTGACCTATCGAATTCCTTCGTCCTGCTCGCGATGATCTCCTGATGGAGCGTGCTGAATCCACCCTCGTTCACAGGGACGAAGATGGGCATCACGTGCTCCCTCATGTTGCTCGTGTCGCTCCGGTCCGCACTCATTTTCGTCAGCTGACTGAGCTCCAAGACGGCGCAGCCAAAAGGTCGGCGGAAGTAGCTCGGCTGCCCTTCTGAAGTACGCAGGCCAAAGGGCGTGACGGTGCGTCCCCCGACGGTGTTGGTGCCCGGCTGAAGGCCATTCAGCGTCGCGCTGTCGTCCGGCCCAGCGGCAGCTCCAAGCATGCTCGCGACGTCCGAGCTGCCCCTGCGCCCACTAGCGCCGGACGAGCTCGCCTCCTGACCGCTTTTCAGGCCTCCGCACCGGACGATCCGGCATACAAGGTAGATCGCCTCCTCCACATCGTGCTCGCCCAGTTCGATAAAAAGCGTCCGAAGCCGGCCCAGGATGCCCTGATCGTTCCACTCCCGCGCTGCGACGCCTCGGTGGTTCAGCACCGCGCAGTACTCTTCAGTCAGGAACCGCGGGGGGCTGGCGGACTTGTCGTAGAGACTGAAGTAGAGCTCGACCGTCTCGCCGGGGGCGCAGATGCTCGCCACGAACGCGCGGAGCTCGAGGTACACGTGGTAGAACTTGGCGCCTTGTGGCTTGCCTGTCTTGGAGTCGGGATGGCGCGTGTTGACGCTGTAGGTGTCTTCCGACCGATTTCGGCCGTGCAGGCTCATCGGCGGAGAGAACAGGGCGCTCGGGAGGGGTGAGGTGGCCGTCGCGGGAAGCGCATGCGGGTTGGACAGCGCGGAGCCTTTGAAGTTATAGAGCGGCCCACCGCCGGGCGAAGCATCGATGTATGCCAGGGACGCCTGCATGGCGTACATGCGCACCGCAGAAACCCAGCTGCGCGGGTCCACCTCGCCCTCGACGTCGACAGTGACGAGCCCACCCCACGCAGGGTGGCGAACGATCACGTCCAGACCCTGGACAACGTTGCCTCGCACGAGACGTGCGACACAGTCTCGCCGCAGAGCGAGCGTCTCTTCCATGCCGAGGGTGTTGGCGAGCAGCTGCCGCCGGCCCAGGTGCAGGGCTTCAATGTGACCCTGGACGGTCTGGAAGAGACGATAGTCCCGCCTGTTCAGGTATACGTATAAGAGCGCGTGCCATTCCCGGAGCGCGGCTGCTATCTCGTCCACGAGCGGCTGCTCCGCCCCAGAGGACGTGTCGTCCTGGATCTTGAAGCTGGGGAGGGGCCGGGGTGGGCGTTCCATGCCGCCATCGGGATAGGGGATATTGCTAGGGTGGTTCGTGCGCACAAGCGTCCCGTTCGGCGCGTGGTTTGTGAAGCGCGAGCTGACACTGGCACGAAGCGCCTTTTTGTCCCCTCCCGCCTGGCTGGAGCCTTCTGCGCTCTCGTCCTCCTCCTTGAGCGTCTCCATCGGCCGCCCTGCCAGTCCTGGGATAGAACCGCCCGGGGCGTCCATCCCTGAGCGGAGGGAACGGTACGCGTCCGCGAGCTTGCCTTCGTCGTAGTCGTTCAGCTCGTCGCGGACGTGGATGATGCCGGCTGGGAAGAGGGAGACGAAGACGTGGGGCTCGTCCAGGATGCCGGTCGGGACTGTACGCGTGGGCTGGCCTCCTAGAAGCGATGTGCTCGTAGCAATTGGCGGCACGGTCGGGTATCGCGCGACATAGCTGCATACATGCTGAGTATTGGTACCAACGGGAGAGGATGGACGCACCCTCGATACCACACACTCGCACCCTCTCTTTTAACATACTTCTCAAACGCATACACCTCGTCTCCTACCTCGAGGCCTTGCCAGTCACTCCAGTCTCTGCCTTCTCGCTCTCCTACGTCGTCCTCCGCGAGTACTTCGAGATGGTCGGGGTCGCTCCCATTGGCACCGTTGACCTTCCTCGCGCCGTTCACGCGCGGCTTGCGGGCAGAGGCTGAGCGGGCAACAGGTTGCGTCTGCTGAGCGATGCTGAACGGGTAGGAGACGACGCCGTAGAGGATGGAGGAGAGCGGCTCCCACTTTCCATACGCGCTAGAGGTGCTTTGGCGCGCTGAGTTGGCGGGCGCCGGCTGGGGATGATGGGATACTGACGGCGCCTGAGAGGATACCATGGCAGAGTATGGGTGGTATGCGTTATTGCTTGAAGATGGCATGATGCTGGTATCTGGTGTGTAGGTTGAGCTGGGACCTGCGGTGATGGTGGCGGACCCTGCGGGGGATGGGGTCGAGGAGGCAGCAGAGGGCGCCTGGGACATTTGGATGGACGCCTTGGACCCGGCTGGCCGCGGGCCGCGGGGCAGTGACATCGCGTCCGCGTATGGGCGTGTCCAGCGTGTGGGCAGATCCTTGGTCGCCGCCGCTGGGTCGGGTGCAGTGCCGCGCACTGCCAGTCCGGTGCTGGGTCGCGGATTCTGGGTCTGGGGTTCGCTGGCCGTCCGAGGCGCGGTGGTGCGCGGTGAACAAACGCGCAGGGGCAGGGAGCGTGTGGGCGATAAAGTGAGCCCTCGTCGCTTCCAGTCTCTGGCGTGGCGCCCGAGGCAGGAGCGTAGGGATGTCGGCCCTTACAGCATGCCTCGACACCCACTTTCTTGCACCGCAACATGCCTCCGTTCTGCCCCCGAACAACCATTTCAATGTCGCCCACGCGATGTCGCGGCCATCCTTTCCTTCCACGTGTCGGCGCGGGTGTTCACTTCGTTGGTAACCACCCGACAACACCCCTTTTGCACCATCAACACCACGTTCACGTTGCGGCAATTCCAGCTACGTGGCCCACCTTGTGATAAGCTTTAGCCTCGTTCGACTTTGCGACAAATCCACCGTCAGGCAGAAATCTGACAACATCCCATCAGCCCTGACGCGTGCACCGCATGCCCGGCCAGCTTGCACAGCTCTCATATCAGCATGCCACCTTGCCCAGTTGTGCTTACTGACTTCACCGGCTTCCAATGTCGGTAGACGTCTGATGAAACATGCCGCCGGGGTGGCAAGCGGCTTTGGCGGTTCCGCCGGTTGGGGTCGAGGGTGGCATCGTGTTGCATCGGCTGCGCATGACGCAAGCGATCGAGGAGACATCACTCGTGTTTAGATCACAGATCGTACGGTCATTGTTGCATATTCTCTAGCGCAGGGGTTATTTCTACGTACATTCTGCGTGGTGTTTGCGCCAGGAAATGGACGACGGGTGGGGAGGTACGGCTACCCTGAAGCCCCATCCTCGCGCCCATGATTCCTCGAGAACCAACTTCTATCATCGCATTAATTTACCAGTTCCACAATTGTACGACTCACGCAGAGCCAATCCGTGCAAAATAAAGTGTTTCCCGTTCGTTGTGGAGCAGGAATCGCCCATACTCCTCCTCAACCTCTTGCTGCGGAACCAATCTCCACCCGTTTCCCCCCCATTTTCTCGCCCAAAATCCATTCAATTTCGCTGATTCAAAAAGAACTGGACGAGTTGGGAATTGAACGTGACGAGGGGCGAAGCCCCGAGGCGCGCGACCGCAGGGAGCCCCGCGAGCGGAGCGAGGCGCGAAGCGCGCGCGGAGCGCCCGTGACCGAAGGGAGCTGCGCGAGCGGAGCGAGGCGCGAAGCGCAACTACTTCTACCTGCGACCGAAGGGAGCTGCGCGAGCAACGCGAGGCGCGAAGCGCGACTACTTCTAACCATCTCTCCCCGGCTACTTCTCTCCCTGCACTGCGCCGACGTGCCACGCGATCGGCTCCGCCAGGAGCCGGCGAGCGTGCGTGCGTGCGAGCCGCCTGACCATTCCGCCTAGCCAGCGAGCGCCGAGCCTGCGTCATGCCCTCCCATTCGTAGGACGGCTCCATCCTTCATCCGACAACGCCTACGGCCTCCCATTCGTAGGACGGCTCCGTCCTACGCCCGACAACGTCCGCCCCGCCATTGCCTATGGCCCGCCCTCCCATTCGTAGGACGGCTCCGTCCTTCACCCGACAACGCCTACGGCCACGGCCTCCCATTGGAGATTGTCGGCAGGTGCGCCTGGCCGCGGCGTGGTCTCTGCGGGGAGTGACTGGGACGCCCGTGGCTGCCGCATCGCCAGCTCCCGGACAGTGTCCGCGACAAGGTAGGCGCAAGTGGCCGAGGCCTCATTGACGTTCCCCGGGCAGTGCCCCGCCTCCGTTCACTATGACGGTATGCACACGCCCAGCACAGACATGTTCATGGCCGACGTCGCTGCGCCGAGGCCTCATCGTCCCGTGGGCACCCCAGCAGACCGTGTTCCCCCCCGGTACGTGACGCCGGAAGCAGCCGGAGGGGCTCGCACGGCACTGCGTCACCACCCCGCCCAGCGGGGAGCGCAGTGGTCGCGCGCCCGGCCGCGGACAATGTTCCGGGCCCAGCGGCGGCCCCCGGACGCGCCCACTCGTAGAACGGCCCCAACCTATGTTCCCCGGGCAGTCCGCCTCCGTCCACTATCGTGGGACAGTATGCACACGCCCAGCGTCATCACAGACATGTTCATGGCCACGTCGGGCACCCTCTTGCTCTCCCGGTCGTCCTCTAGAACGGCCACTCGTAGAACGGTAGCACCTCATAGCTTAATGTACACGTTCCACGCGATTTCCTTTCACTCGGACTGCGCATCGCATGTGCCCACAGCCCTTTCACCCCACACTGCCCGTAATGCACTTCGCGTTCGGGTTAGGGTTAGGGTTGAGGTTAGGGTTAGGGATGCTATATATTATCTAAACAGGAAGAGGGAGCACACAGCAGCACTTGGAAAATGCACACCCCAAGGGTAGGGGCAGAGCCCCTAACCTTGTTGAGCGTGGCAGTATATTGATTATTACCTACAATAATATCTATGGCACCCATTGTCCTCCTTTCCTCCCGCGGTCCATGGGCCTTCATTTTCGGCGCGGGCCCCTACCGCAACTTTGGCTTGCGCGCGCACTATGGCTTGCGCCACTTTCGCTCACGATGGATGGCTGCACGTCACTATGGAATGCTTTTCGAGTAGTCGACGGAAGGTGGAGAGGAAGCAGGTGGCGGTGTGGAAGACCCCTGTAAGCGTCGACATCGTACATGCATTGCTGGCACTGTCTCTTGTTCGTACCACCATGGCTCGCGGTAAAGGTGTCTCACAGGTAAGCTCCGGTCTCCCTTCTTTGTTCTTTCTGTTTACTGACCGCTTGTTTAGTCTCCAAAGAAGAAGAAAAGTGCTGCCCCTCCGAAACTTTCAGATTGGCCCATCGTAAAGAGTCTTGGCAACCAGGGCGCATTCGTGATTCGTGAGGCAAAGAGGGAGGAAGGAAAGACGCAGCTCGACAGTAAGCATAGCTAAACCTGTCCATATTTGGACCACTCTAACCCTTTTATAGTTACCTACTTTTATCGTAAGAAAGCGCCTGCGGAGTCTAAGGCTAAGGCTGCTCCGGACCTTTCGAAAGGCAGTGGAGCAACGATTCAGGAGGCTATTCCTGTCGATGATGATTAGTACTTGCGTATAAGCATGAATTAAGCTTGTATAAGACCGTTGCTGCTTTGAATTCACATTGTTATTCATAAAAACTTGCAAAAATGGCCCGGACATAGAGGGGCACAGAGGGGCACGGAGCGCAGTCCAACCTTATTTAGTTGATAAGTCCTGCCTACCAATTCCTATGCCTTATTCCTGGTACCTTCAGAAACATTGGGGTTATGCCAAAGATATCCAGGGTAGCTTACTATTTTTCTAATTCTACTGAATATTTGAGAGCCATCCGGGCTCATTGTTGCAATTAATCCGGACTGCCTCCTCCCGGAATTGAACCCTGAGCCCCGCAAAAGTTAGGGTTATGGTTATGTAAGCAAGAGTTAGGGTTACAAAAGGTAGAAGAGAGTGCAGCCTTTATAACTGCTGGCACGCTCACCTCACTCTACAACCACCATCTACGTGCCATCCAGCCCCTACAACACTGTATGTAGCCATAATAACTCATTTTACAGCATTAATAATGCTAATCAATTAACAGGAGCTGTTTTAAATGCCTGAGTGGCTTCATTATGTTGCCCATGCCAATCGCATGAAGAAGCTCAAGCGATGGCATAAAACCAAGTATCACGAGCCCTTTAGAGGTATGTACACAGTCTCTGTACTTAGGAAAGTACTCATTCAGATGCAGTTCAGATTATCATTCATGATATCTGTCTCGCAACCTCTGAGCGTGGTCGCAATGACCACTATATCATGCTTCGACATGCAACTGAGGCAAACAGCACTGCTGCAGCCTTTCGTAACCGAGCTGTTGGTCAGAACTGTTTGCAGAGTGAAGCCCTGCAACATATACAGGGCAGGGAAGTTATGTTTGATGTGGCCGCACATGGGAAGAGGCTCTTCATATTCCTTGACGGAGGCTTGGTGCGCCCTCAATTCACCTAAGTCAATCCCTACCATATTACTCATATAAGCTTTAGACTGTTCTGAAGCTTGGGCTCGGGCTTCAGGGCGAGATCCTCTGGCTCCCTCGCCTTGTGTATGATACTATCATTACGGATGGAACCCTCATCACCCGACCTTCCAGTGCAGGGGACGAAGCTGGACCAGCCTATGCCATTCCACCCGAGTACTTTGCCAACACACATGGCGGTACTCTCAACTCACCTACACTCCGTCCACTTCTCAGCTTGGTCGGTACTCATTGGGTCTTTACTTTGGCCGACTTCAATCGCATGGCAAAGTTTACCTTCTATTCG
>KV423975.1:0-103144 GCA_001632435.1 Calocera cornea HHB12733
CTGTCGAGGGTGGGGAACGGCGAGGCGTCTCTTCTCCAATGGTCGGCTTGCCGATGGAGTTCGTGCCGCGTCTGAACGGTTTGTCCAGCAGGCGGTACAAAGAACTCCCACGTCGAGGGCTCATGCCAATTGGGCGACTGATGGTTCAGCCTGGGGGCGCGAGGGCGCAGGAACATGAATGAGCGCATGTTGCCGCCGGCGCGGTAGAGAACACGGGGGAAGAGCTCCATGGCATCCGCAATGTGTGTCTCCACGAGCAGGGGCGGTCCAGGGTGACGGAGAACGATTTGGCGAAGCGCAAGCTACGGAACTGTTAGTGAGGTTCAGGTAAAGGTTCAGGTAAAAGCACGGCGCACCAATGGTAATCCCCATCGCTGCACAACATCCCTCAAACGCGGCAGGTGGACCTGAGATGCCTCATGGACATCCCAAAGGTCCTCGGCCGCGTTCCACAGCTGCCAGCAAGCAGAGATCCGAAAGATCTGCTCCTGGTCGTCTGACGCCGACTGTATGACGGGGCTGGGAAGGAGAATGGGTGCATCGAAGGGCCCGGGCTCGGAGTACATGTTGGTCGAGGAGGAGTAGGTTCAGGTAATCTGTTCCATGTTAGCAGTATGAAGACAAATGAAAGGAAAGTGGGCGTACTCAAACGGAGGTTCAGGTAAACTGACGTGGGAGCGAGGATGAAGAAAGACAGCGAGGAAGAGGGTGAGGAGGGGTATGCGGTATATGTGGACCGGTGGACAGGGGCGCGCGCCTCGTGGGACAGGGGTGTGGGACAGGGGGGGCTAGCCTTCTCGCGCCAGAAACATCGAAGCACCGCATAGGGGGGCCGGTGCGCAGAGTCCGTCGCAACGGGATGGCGACCTTGCAAGGCCAAGCACGCGCTCATCACACTTTGTATACACCAGATAGCCCAATAATACCATTACCTGAACCTAGTTACAGTGGTACAATGGTAGTACTATATGTATCTAATCCGCTGCAAGTGTTGCGCGGCTGGGCCCTTTACCTGAACCTCAGACCAGCCCTCCACGTGGGCTGACAAGGGCTCACAAGCCTTATCGGGACCCACCATCGGTCACGAGGACCACAACAATTGCAGACTCAGCCACAAGGGTCTGAAAAGGGGTCCCAATCCGCGCCCCGTTTTTGTGATGAACTTCCTCTCACAGTACACTGCAGCACACGGTGCCCCGTCACCGAATATGGTGCACAAGTACAAGTGTCAGATATGCTTCGCCGCTGAGTACAAGTACAAGTGCTCTGCCTGCCAAGTTCTCTAGGATGCGCTCTTCGTTTGCCCCCTGTCGGATGCGTTAGTCTGAAGGGAACTTGCTCACGTGCCTGATCGATCATATCATCCATTGTCCGGTACTGCACGCTGCAGCTGCTCGGTGCCCTGTTACAAAGCGCACAAGCGTGAGCCAGCCGCACTCGGCACACATTGAACACAACCCTCTCTGACACCCGCGGCACCGCAGGTACAACCTGCAGTGACACGGGCAGCCTGCCTGCGGGATCATCATCCCGGTTGCCTACGGCTCAATCCGACGGTCCCGCCCCGGCGCCTACACCTGCAGCAGTTGACCTCGGCCAAAATCCCTATGACGCTGCGGCTGCGAGAGCCTCGGAGACGCTCCTCCGACCCCTGTCCAGTCTCCGCTGGCCTCCCGAGCCCAAGACGTCCATGTTCGTCGATCCGTTCACGCGGGACGACCCGAAGCCGATGACGAATGCGCAATATCTCGCCATTGGTGCGTTTGTTCATCATTCATAGTTGTGTTCCATGTCTGTGTCTGACACAATTGACAATTGGGTACCCACATCATCCGGGATTCGGGCTATGCTCTGCGAACACCTGAGATTGCCGCTTCTCTTACGAGCCCTGGACTCCCTCGCTTCGCCCGCTGCCCGAGAAAGGAGCCTCGAATCGATCCTGGCTGTAGCCACTGTCCGCGCCGAGCGTGTGCGATCAGAGAACGGCGAGTACATGGACGATGTTGATGTTGGCCTTATGAGGGAGTTTGCAGAGGAGGTCGAGAACGCGGTACGGAGGCCGGGAGACATCGGGCAGGGCTTGGCTACTGAGTGATCCATTGTCCGTTCTCCAGCTACAGTCTAAAGAAGGGACCGCCAGTCCCCATGTCAGCCCTCTATCCAGAGCGGGCGAGCGTGGCTCAGAGCCATCAGGCATAGTATCAACCACACTCGGCCGGGATATCTCGCGAGCCACCTCGTCCTGCTTCGCGTGCATCGCACACCACTCTGGTCCCCTCCCGCCTTCTCGGACCTCCCTGCCCTGCTCCCCATCCAAAGGATACCCAAGCGCCTCTGGGATCAGCATGAGCTTGCGCTGCATCTCCAGCACCTCGTCCATATGACAGGACGGGAGCATGCGCTCGAGCCGCTGCAGGTCCTCCCGCCGTACGGTGACCGATAACTGGGCCCGGTCGAGCAAGTCGTGGAAGCGATGTTTCGAGCATGTTGTGGAAGAGATGTTGTACAGCCCGCCCAATGAACACGGGGACCGGCGTACTGTACACTGCATCCACGAGGCGGGCTGACCGCCCCGCGACCCCCTCTTGAACAGGGCAGAGGATCGTGTCTCCCAACACGTCCACATATGTACGCGCCACACGGCCCGTAAGAGGCCTAGAGCGTGCCGAGCTCATGCTGCGACTGGAGCGCAGGGCTGGCTGGCCGGGACTGGGAGCGGTCACAGACGAGCTTCCGGCGTGTGATGCTGCCTGCCTGCTGTTCTTTGGACTGCCGTCGTTCAGCGCTTGTACAGCTCAGTGGGTGACTGACGAAGGTATGCACTTCTTGCTTCGGAACCCGTCGCATTAGCCTCTGAGAGATCCCTGGAGCGTTAATGGCAGCCTCAACAGCGTGCTCAGCAGATATCCCCAAATGTCGCATATCTCTTTCATCTCCCTCTCTCCCTCTCACCCGCACTAGCACCCCGCTGCACGCTTGTAATACCCCCGAGCTATTCGAGTTGCTCAGCGCCCCGGCTAACTTCTGCCGAGCGAGTGAACGCAAGACCCTCACTGGCTGGTCCCGCCGAATGTGCGCCTCTCCTAGATTAAGATACCAGACGAGAGGATGGCGCAGATGCCGAGTGATAATGCGCCTGGTCGACGCCCCATGGCGACGCGGAAGCTGGCCAGTATGCCGCAATGCTGTGAGCACGTTTGGACTTCTTCCCAGCGAAGCTCCTCGATTCGTCCTCTCGTTATCCGAGCGCGCAGAAGGAGGGAAAGAGCACAAAGCTTGATCCCCGGGCGCGAACCCCGATCTCCCAAGATATTCACGTGGTGTGGCAGTGCGTCGCAACGTGCGTAGATAGCTGGCTGTCGGTTCTGAGATGCGAGACGTATGATTATAGAGGACAGATTATTATTCATACAAGACTGATCCGGACCTACTACTGGGGTCACAGGTTACACATCATCCGGCAAGGAGATAAGTCATGCGGTGATCTCATCACTTTTGGCCTTCTTTGCAGCAGGCTCCTCGACGTCTTCCTCGCGTTTCCGCTTTGGGGACGCCTCCACGGTCTTTGAAGGGTCCTGATATCCCGGCTGACCCTGATGTTCACGGTCAGTATAGAAAAAGCGCCGTATACAGAAAGAAGCCTACGGGCAGAAGGCTGTTGAACTTGTTCTTCCGCACTGTTGCCTTCTCAAGGTCGGCTCCGGTCAAGAGAGGAGCGGCGGGCTGCGCGGGAACCGCGGCTGCGGCCGGTGCCGTAGGTGGCTTGTTTTGATCGCCAGCCGCTGCGAACCTTGCTTTGCGCTTCTCCAGAATATCATTCTGTGCATACAGGTCAGACATAAACAGACAAATCGTCTCGGGAGACGTACTGCGATGCCCAAGCTAGCGGAACCGTTCGTCTTTGCAGGCTGAGCCTTGGCGGCCGGCGCGGGCGCTACTTGCTTGACTGCTGCATCAGCAACCTTCTTGGGTGCCGCTTCCTTTGGGGTGGGCTTGGCAGCCGCCTCCGCCTGCTTGCGGACCAGATCCAGCTGCCACTCCCGCTCAAACCGTGCTTTGCGTGCAGCGCGCTTTGCCTCTTCGCTGAGCTCGACGATTCCCGCGACCGGCTTGGACGATCCATCCAGTGGGTTGATGGGAATCTCTGGGATGGGAGCAGACGCGGGTGCTTCGGGAGTACTGGCTGGCTCCGTTGCAGGTGGGGCGGAAGTAGCAGCAGCAGAGGTAGCGGTTGAGCCGTACTGGTGATGAATTGAGTACACCGTTCATGCGCAGTATATTGTGATTACTCACAGCATTGGAGGTGGCTGGCGTTGGGTCGGTCGTCTCTACTGGCTTAGCAACGTGGGCAGGCTCAGCCGCTGAAGCTGGAGTAGCGCCGACAGTGGGAGCAGGAGCGCCTGCGGACCAGTCGAACTCTGGGGGAGGCGCGAGCTAGGTACGTGTTAGACATGATGAACAAGTTGTTCAAGCTGCAGCGTACCAGATCGTCTATGCTACCCTTGGCGGGAGCAGGCTTGGCGGCCGGGGCAGGCGCCGACGCTTCGTTGGAGTCGGACGACGCTGCTGCGCCGCTGCTGGGTGCGCCATCCAGGAGAGACGACACATTCGGGCTCTCCAGGAGCAGGGCGATGATCTTGTCCTTGGTCAACTTTGCTGCGACGTTGAGGCCGGCTTTGGTGGCGAGCTCCTTGAGCTCAGGCACGCGCATGGCTTTCCTGTTATGAGTTGAGTGAGTCAAGTGTATGCGCGCTTAAAGCCGCAGGACGTACAGTTGAGCCTCCATGGTCGTAGGTTTTGGTTTTGATGCTTGTAATGCGGTATGCTGATGGCTGGGAGAGCAATAATGTTGAGCTGGTGGACGTTGCAATGCAGGCTGGGCAGGAGGCGCGAACAGACACGGGCGCGCTAAGGGACCGTGAGCATTGTGGACAAGCGGGAAGGGTTTGATCGCCACCCGGAGGCAGAGCCTGAGAGGAAGCAAATGAGTGAGGCTGAGCGCGTATGGGGGTTGGGATGCATGTGGCTTGGTTGAATGGGAGCAGATGGGCGGCGGGAGCTAAAAAGGGAATCTGCAGCATCCCCTCCTGCGATTCGCTGATAGTGATCAGAGCCAGGCCGTCCGCCCCCGCGACACTGCGGTGCACGTCGGCCAATCAGCAACAAGCATACACTCCTCGCCAGACCATATAACTGGAATGGACAAGGCCCGCCCAACGCACTATCAGGTGCATTACTACGACCACTACAACGCCCACCAGGTGCCCCGGCAGCAGACCCAACATGAGCTCGCTCACGGCTTCCCAGGCGGCCCACCACAGCAGATACGGCAGCATCAGCACCAGCTGTCCATGGGCCAATCACCGCACCTGCCTCAACTAAACCCCATCGTGAGCCCCGTCGACGGCCAGGTCAACATGCCAGGAGGTAATGTCCCTCTCCCCATTGGATACATGCACCCGTCGTTGATCGTATTCATAGGCATGACCCTGCCCCCCCTGTCTCAGCTGCCCCAGCTGCAGATGAACTACCATCCCGCCATGAACAACTACTACCAGGGCTACAACCCCTACATGACCCAGCAAATGGCATCGCCGGTGCAGCAGCAAGCACCGATGATGCACCAACCACCGTCAGCGATGGATGTCATGCAGGATCGCATGTACTCGCCGGCCAAGGACGAAGCACAGATCGAACCGCCGTCGAAGCGAAGGCGGATGACCGTGGACACTGCCGCTGGCCGAGATCACCACGTTCGGGCACCGTCCGTATACTCGCCTTCAGTGGACACAATGCCGAGATCGGCTGTCTCATATCACTCTCCTTCTGCCCCATTCACCCAATCGCTGGAGCCTGCAGCACCGGTTCGAGCCGACACCGTCCAATCACTATCTCCTGCCCCCGAGACTGCCGTGGAGGCACCTACTTCCGCAGAGAACGCCGCGGCCGTCGACGAGGAGCCTCTCTACGTGAATGCGAAGCAATATCACCGTATACTGAAGCGGCGCGTCGCCCGCGCGCGTCTTGAGGAGCTTCATCGTTTGTCGAAAGAGCGCAAGGTGCGGTTGGCTTTCCAGTACAGCAACGCAACGCTGATCTTGTACAGCCATATCTGCACGAATCGCGCCATCGACACGCTATGCGGCGGCCGAGAGGCCCCGGTGGACGCTTCCTCACTGCAGAAGAGGTGCAAGCCATGGAGAAGCAGAAGGTGGAGGACGGGGAGAACGGTGAAACCTTCGAGGCATCAGAAGGTGCAGAGAACACCGAGGTTCACCTGGCCGTTGAGTAATTATACCTGTTGTTCTGTTATGTAGCGCCCCTGTTTGCGTTCTCACTGAAGGAAGGAAGTGGATAACCCCTGCTGGATTCGTTCTGTACTCGTTCGGACTACTTGTTGTAGGGTAGAACAACTCTTTGTCGATCATAGCTGCGCGTGACTAAGGAAACAAATATGGGTATAAATGGTGAATCTTGGTACATGATTGCGGTATTCTTCTCCCCTGGTTCCTTCTCGGATCGTCAGTCGTCCTCGATCTCCATCGCGTCGTCGCTAAGCTCCGGCTCTGGCTCTGCGGGCTGCACGTCTTGATCGTCTACATTACGGCTACGTGTCTCCACTTCTTCGAGATCCTTCCATAGCGGTGGTCGATAGAGTACGAGCTGTCCAGACGGAGGTGCAGGCGGAGCTACTTCGAGTGCAGGGAGGGGTAGCCGCGCTAGCAACGCACTGGAGATTGTATATTCTCGAGGCGGGCTCGCCTGCGGCGTGTCCTCGTCGTCCGAGTCAAGATCGAGAACCACAATACCTGAGAGAGCACGTTCAGAGAAGCCACGGGGAGAGCCGGAGAATAGGGACGTACGATCCTTCTCCTTCTCGTACCACGTGCTGCGCCTCATCTCCACATCGTGGCTTTCGTCCCCGCTGTCACCATTGCTCGCCGAGCGGTTGCTCTCGCCCGAATCTTCGTCCATCTCCACTACCGGGATCTCCAGCACCTCGGGAGTCCGGAGCGTGGGCAGGTGGGCCCCGCTCCGAGACTCAGACTCGGATTGCAAGGTCACCCGTTCGGGCCCGGGCGCCGCGCCGGTCGGGGAGGAGGCGAGGGACATCAGGGAGAAGCCGTCTTCGAGCGAGTGGGCCCGCTTCGAGGGCGGCGGTCGCTCATCTAGGGGGAGCAGGTGGGTGAGAAGAGGGCTGTCGCCATCGTCCACCCGCTCGCGCTTTCGCTTGAGGGGCGAGGGTGTGTGGGCCTGAGCAGGCTGGGGGAGGTATGGTGTGCGTATCATGCCGTGCACTGAGGCATACACGCTATGTAGGGGGGGGGGCAAAGGACTAGGAGGGGTAAAAGGGGGAGGAGTTAGAAATAGTGAGTGCGGTAGAGTGCCGAATGCTCTAGTAACAAGTGGAAACAACCTCCGACGCTGTTGGGCGGATGACGGCAGGCGGGGCCGCGCTCGGGTTTGGCCGCGGGCATGTTCACGTTCCGGGGCTGTGCTGTTGTTCCGTCCCTAGGTCGAGTCAAGAGGGCGGTCAGAAGTCGTCTCCCCCGCGTCTCAGCCTGCTGTGGCCACAGATATATGCGCATACACCCCTGGCGCTTATCCACCACACTCTGCTTCACGCGTCCACTTCCCCGCCCATCGTATTCCCATCTTCGACAAACACGCTTCGCGCGAACAATGACGACCATATCCACGGTCGGGCCGTACGGCGACTGGCCCGCCGACAAAGTCAGGGCGACTTTCATGAGCTACTTTGAGGAGCGCGGACACACCTTTTGGCCCTCGTCGTCGACCATTCCTTATGAAGACCCCACGCTCTTGTTTGCGAACGCTGGCATGAACCAGGTACGTGCATGGACCCCGTGCTACGCGTCCTACCAGCTGAGACATCGGATCTCAGTATAAGGCGATCTTCCTGGGAACCGTTGACCCTCACTCGGCGATGGCAAAACTAAAAAGAGCGGTGAACAGCCAGAAGTGCATTCGCGCTGGAGGAAAGCACAATGGTACGCACGGCTATGCTGTTGTCAAGCTGCAGAAGCTCAAACCAACGCGCCATAGATCTGGAGGATGTCGGGAAGGACACCTACCACCACACATTCTTCGAGATGCTGGGCAACTGGTCATTTGGCGACTACTTCAAGGTAGGTTCGGTCGTACGCCATTGCAGTGATGCTCACCCCCGTCCCACAGAAAGACGCTTGCAAATTCTCATGGCAGCTTCTCACCGAGGTCTACGGACTGCCGAAAGATCGTCTTTACGTGACATACTTCGAAGGTGACCCGAAGCAGAACCTCGAGCCGGACCTGGAGGTCAAGCAGTGGTGGCTGGACGTCGGCGTGCCAGAGGCTCAGATTTTGACCGGGGATGCAAAGGACAACTTTTGGGGTACGCACCATCGCCGTTCTCATTCATTCTCTGGCTGACGACTCTCCAGAAATGGGCGCTACCGGACCGTGCGGCCCATGCAGGTACGCAGCTGATATCTCTCCGTTTGCTCTTTGTTGACTTGGAGACTCATAGCGAGATCCATTTCGACCGCATCGGAGGCCGCAACGCGTCGCATCTCGTGAATCAGGACGACCCCAATGTGATCGAGATCTGGAACAACGTGTTCATCCAGTTCAACCGCGAAGAGGATGGATCGCTAAAGGAGCTCCCCGCGAAGCACGTGGACACGGGCATGGGCTTCGAGCGGCTCGTATCGTGCTTGCAGGATCGCCCGTCGAACTACGACACGGACGTGTTCCACCCGATCTTCCTCAAGATCCAGGAGCTGACTGGCGCGCGCCCTTACGCCGGAAAACTCGGTGCCGAAGACGTGGACGGCATCGACACGGCGTACAGGGTCGTTGCAGACCATGTGCGAACTCTCACTTTCGCGCTGTCTGACGGTGGTGTTCCCAACAACGTCGGACGCGGCTACGTCTTGCGCCGCATTCTGCGTCGAGGAGCGCGATATGTCCGCAAGAAGTTCGGCGTACCTATCGGGAGCTTCTTCTCTTCCCTCGCTCCCACAGTCGTTGAGCAAATGGCAAGCACTACTCGCAACTTGAGGGACTCTCCATCTGACCTCTAGTTTAGGGACACTTCTTCCCGGAGATCACGAAGAAGATGGACGACATCAAGGAGATCCTCGACGAAGAGGAGGAATCCTTTTCCCGCACTCTGGATCGCGGCGAGAAGCTTTTCGAGGAGTACGTCGCTGCTGCCAAGGCGAAGGGTTCGACTTCGCTCAGCGGACGGGACGTGTGGCGGCTGTACGACACCTACGGCTTCCCCGTTGACCTGACACGCTTGATGGCGGAAGAGCTGCATTTCACTATCGACGACCAAGAGTTCGAGGCGGCGAGGCTGCATTCTCTGGAAGCTAGCAAGGCTTCGACAAAGAAGGGCGACAAAGAGGAGGTCAAGCTGGATGTGCACGACATCGCGGCTCTGGAGAAGAACTCTCTAGTGCCGAAGACAGATGATAGTCCGAAGTTCGGTATGCCTCCGATCCTTGCCATGTTAAGCTATCCTCATTCGTATTTCAAGGTCTGGGCAATGTCACCGCCACGATAAAGGCAATATACCACAACAAAGCATTCCACAGCTCGACCTCGGCGATACCTGAAGGAGCTCCGTTTGGCATCCTCCTTGACCGTACGAGCTTCTATGCGGAGTCGGGTGGGCAAGAATATGACACCGGAAGCATCATCATCGATGGCAAGGCAGAGTTTGATGTTCAGAACGTCCAAGTCTACAATGGCTATGTCTTGCACAGCGGGGAGTTGAAATACGGAGAGCTGTCTGTGGGAGACGAGATCATCAGCTCTTACGACGAGGTTTGTCGCTTCTCTACATGGTGCAAGTATCGGCCTATTCATCAGGAACCATAGCTGCGGAGATGGCCGTTGCGTAACAACCACACGGGGACACATATTCTGAACTTCGCGCTTCGTGATATCCTTGGCGATCACATTGATCAAAAGGGGTCTCTCGTCGCGCCAACGAAACTCCGATTCGACTTCAGTCATAAGGCCCAAGTCGCATTGGATGACATGGTGAAGATCGAGGAGATATGCAATTCGTGGATCAAGAAGGATGTCAAGGTGTTCAGCCAAGAGGTGGATCTGCATACTGCTCAAGAGATCGCCGGTGTCCGTGCCGTCTTTGGAGAAGCGTATCCTGATCCCGTACGAGTGGTGTCTCTTGGGTATGAGGTGAAAGACATCGTTCAGGATCCCCAAAACGCGAAGTGGCGGGGCACCAGCATTGAGTTCTGTGGTGGCACGTACGTGAACCCCCCCCTTTGACCCGGTCGGCACGCTGAGGTTGGCTCCAGCCACGTTGCAAAGACTGGGGACATCAAGTCGCTCATCATAACCGAGGAGTCCGGTATCGCGAAAGGCATCCGTCGTATCATTGCGGTTACTGGGGAGGATGCGAAAGAGGTCACAAGGCTCGGGGATTCTTTCGAAGCACGTTTGTTACAGATAGAACGGTCGTCCGGCAAGGAAAAGGACACGGCACTCAAGGCCTATACATTCGTCAGCAACTGTGTATCTGCACCGTTTTTGTCATGATACTGACACCCTTGTAGGAGCTCGGGCAGGCGGACATCTCTGCCCTGCGGAAAGCAGCGCTCAAGGAGAAGTTCGCTAAGATCCGTAAGGCTTTCGATGATGCGAACAAGGTCCAGCAGGCGGCTCTTACGAAAGAGGTTCGCGACTTCGGTACTCATGTATGACTCGCTCCTCATTCCCCTATGCAGATCGTGGACAGCATGGACAAGTTCTTCGAGGAGAAGCCAAATGAGGATATATATGTTGCAAGTCTGGACATGTTGGAGGGCAATACGAAGGTAATCTTGCCGATAGTGTTCACACCTTGTATCTGACATAGCTGCATCAGATCATGCAGACAATTGTACAGCATGCGCGTTCTGTGGATAAAGCCGTCTATCTCTTCAGCATCGATGGTCCTTCTGGCAAGGTGGCACACGTTAACTTCGTTCCGAAACGTATCATCACCAAGTCGTTCTCGGCGAAGACGTGGGCAAATGCCATCGCGGAGATCCTTGGGGGCAAGGTGTGTTTGTCGTCTATTGCGTTGGTCACTGCTGATTGCTTCGCGACGTAGGCTGGTGGCAAGGATGACGTCGCCCAGGGAGTTGGCACCAACGTTGACAAGCTAGGCGAGGCACTCGAGATGGCAGAGAAACTGTTTCGGGATAGGGCGTGAAGCCATTCACACCGCCAGAGGATTAGATCCAATACATTAGATCCAATACCACTTAGTTTAACTTGACAGCTCTCGCCTGATGATCCGCTTGAGTGTGGGGCAGCATGCGCGTCATGATCATATGATTAGCATCTGCATGGAGAACATAGACCATATGAAGACCCTCCCACCCTCATCCAAGCCTCCCGTCGTCATCATGATAACATGAATCTAGTTACGCTTCTTGGACACACCGACAGTCTTGCCACGACGACCTGTAGATGGGTTAGAACAGCTACAGTGTTGACAAGGCGGAGACGTACCCGTCGTCTTTGTGTGCTGACCCCTCACACGAATACCCCAGAAATGACGGAGACCCCTGTGCGCCCTGATCTTCTTCAGCCGCTCAAGATCGTCGCGGAGCTTGGAGTCGACACCGTTGGACAGAATCTGCGAGTTCTTTCCGTCGGTGATGTCCTTTTGCCTGTTCAGGAACCACGTGGGGATCTTGAATTGGGTGGGGGTTTGCATAATCGTAACGATCCGCTCAAGCTCATCGGAGTTGAGTTCGCCGGCCCTGTTACATGATTCATGAGCTCCCCGCTATGATATTGACAGTCACTACGCACCGCTTCTTCAGGTCGACGTCGGCCTTCTTGCAGACCACGTTGGCATAGCGCCTGCCGACACCCTTGATCTCCGTCAGCGCATACTGGATCTTGCGCTTGCCGTCGACGTTGGTGTTGAGAAGACGGAGAATGTGCTGCAGAAGTGGACGACCACGTCAGGATGCGATTCTGTAAAGCATCCAGCGGATTGTACTGACCTGGAAAGACTGGTGAGCCTCGGGGACGACGAGAGACATTTTGGCGTCGAGCAGAGGGTCGATGCGTGTGAGCGTTTGAGAGACGAGCGAAGGAATCACTTCGTTAGTCGCAGTGGCGGTGCTTGGTGTATGGACCGTGCACGATCTCTGATCAGGGCAGGCTCGTCCTTCCCCCACCCCTATGGAGGCATAGCATCGCGTCAACCTGTTGCTCCCGTTGGGGCAGGTTTACTTCCGCTCAAAAGACATACTTCCGCTCAAAAGATATGCTTCCGCTCATAATATATTTACTTCCGCCGGTGAGTTGCTTCCGCTTATGTTGTGCTTGCTCTCAGTCGGGGTATGTTTCGCTTCCGGTCATCTGCTTTACTTCCGCTGATTGAGCGGACCGGGAGCAAAACTGGCTCAAAGGACTCCCGGCGGAAGCAGAGAGTCCGCCAAGCGGAAGTAGACAGACTCTAGCCTAGTGAGAGTACCGGTCGCAGATGACGTCGTGTTCCCTGACCAGGCGGTTACTATGAAGCAACATCATGAACGGCCCCAAACTAACGAGCGTTGGAACTACCACTGCACCTTACACAGACCAACGCCTCGAACTCGCCGTATCACACTTCTATCCGACTTGGCCCTTCCGATATAGTTGTCCTATTAACTTCAGCGACTGAACCTGCATCATGTCCGACGAGTACGGCTCTTCCGGTACCGGACTCGGTGGGAGTCTTGTCAACCCATGTCGGTGCATCTCTGTGTGTGCCTCATACGTTACTTACATGGGCAATGCAGCTATGGACACCAAGGATGTCCAGCAGCCTCTCAATAACCCGCCACAGGGAGATAGTACGTTCTGTGCTCTGCACATCCCGACTTCATTCTCAAAGAACGCTCAGCTACTTCCGAAGGCGGCTATGGCGGAGATGCTTTCTCCGACGCCAACCAGCGGGGCTCTGACAAGTCCAGCCGAGGGCAGTTTGGGCAGGCATCGACGGAGGGTACGATGGAAAATGCTCCTTCGACTGCCGCGGGGCTGAACGAGCGAGGCGAGGGTACGTAGCTAACGACCTCTGTTGTCGGCTGCTCTTGACACCTTTCCTTGACACCCTTGCCAGACGCCGGCTTGAGCGACAGTCTGAATCCGTATGGTGAGAGTGCGCAAGATCTTCCTCCCGGAGCAGGACTGTCCGATCGGAGGGGCGATGTGTTTGAGAGCGGACCCGGAGTAGCGGCGGAGCAGGATGATGGAGGACGCGGGCAGATCTGAAGCTTCGGTGAGCTCCTCCACCCACCGTATTCGATTCCCTATTGATACTGGATGCTAGGATACAAATACATGCGCTCTAGTATGGATTAGTTAGGGTGGTGTCTCCGTCCGAAGAGTTGGCCGAGCTGATCGACATGCTTCCTTGGGCAGGGCGGAGCACACGTGTTAGTCGCGTTCCGGCCAAAGTAAACAAGTAATGCACAGCTGTCCCGTCTCGTTCGATGGGAGAGTCCAGAATCAGCACAGAGCACTAAAGCTAGGCTTGGGCTTGGCTGTGTTATCGACCGATTTCGTGCTCGGCTAATAGCTTGGAAATTCTCAGATCGGGTAGGGACATCCACATGGGGTTGCTCACCATATTCGGTATCCCCTGGAGTATCGGGTATTTGTGATCGCATTTGGGGCAATGCATGGCACCTTCTTCGATATGGATCTGAGCAGCTCACAGTTAGCTTCACACTTCATGAGAAGCAGGTGACTCGCCTCCATCAGCACATGGTGCAGCTTCTTCAGAATGCCTTCGTCGACAGCGTCTCCCTGCGGCATTTCCTCCGGCAGCGATGTATCCCCCAGCTCGAGGAACAACTCAGAAATGAGCCGGAGGGATGACAGTGCGGGGACATACCTGCTTTGCGGTATTAACCAGCGCCGTCCACTCCAGCCTCGGCATCATTTTCTGCAGAAATTCTGCATTGAAGTCCGCCTCGCGCACTTCCAACTGAGTCACATCTCGGAACACCAGAGGGAAGTTTTCCGGATAGTTACAGCCTCTTGCGTGACAGCACAGCAGATTATGGGTGATTAGCTTGACCATGGGGAGAGGCGAGGCGGTAAGTGGTGTATGAACGGTGTTAACGCCCTTGTCAACGCCAAAGCGGCACCCTGAATGGCCCATGAAAGCGGCAGCAATTGAATGTGCATGCGCCTCATTTCAAGGTCGCGTCCCTCCTGCAGTCGCACGCTCAGGCCGTTCCCCCCGCGTTGGCGCACCCATCTCCATCCCACCTATCGCGCCCCCTCTCCCTTCTTCTCATCCCACGATCTCACTGCGCGCATACTCCGCATAGGCTTCACCATCCCTTAGAGCTGACTCTCGTTACCTGCGGCTCCGACGGCCACAGTCCGCCATGGACCCTGCTCAGAAACGCGTAAGTCGTCGTCCGCGCCCGGAGCGCCTGCCCGCTCACACGACCGCGGTATACAGGCCAAGGCCGCGGCTCTTCAGAAACTGAAGGAGTCGCAGGCGAAGAAAGTGAAAGCAGAGGGGTCGGATTCGTCTACATCTGCCGCTGCGAACGGCCCTTCGAAATACTTTCCTAGCTCAGAGCTTGGCCTTCCGCCGTCTTCGGCCCCGCAGTCCGTCGTCCTTGTCCCGGACTCCAGCAGCCCCGCAGCGAGTCCGCTCAAGGCAGCTCATGAGCCCCGTCATAATGGCCCTCCCAAGCCGCTAATGCATTCTCGCTTTGACCCTGGGGGATGGGGAGAACAGATGCGAACGACTGGCTCTGCGCCCCGACGAAACGATGGAGAGCCTCCGCCGAAGAAGCGTAACTTGGGCGCTAATGGCTGGGGCTCGACAAATGGGTCGTCCCCGACGGACGATGCGCCTCGCATCAACCGCTCGTCAATCTTCCCCCCTAGGCCACGGCCAGCTCAGCACTCACGCGTACCGTCCTCCGACGTGGAAATGGTTGATGACACGCCGCCCAGGAACTCTACCAATGGTCCTCGGCTGCAGTCACCCATGATCACGGCCCTTATGAGTTCCGGGAGAGCACCGTCCTCCCCACTCTCTTCCAGTCCTCCGACACCTACCCTAGCCCATGGACAAGATCCCCGACTCTTACGGTTGCTCAGACTCCATCCTGAGAGATCTCTCGTCCAGCTAGATAAGCTGCTCAAAGAATGTGGGGGGGACATGAAGTTGTTGACCGAGCGCCTGACAGGGAACGCCCCGTCGGGGTCGCGTCCTCCCGTACGTGTCATCACCACGACAACCACTGTGCCGAAGCGCAGCAACATCCTACAATCACCAGAGATCCAACGCGGAAAGCAGTCAGCTATCTACCAGAACACGCAGGCACCGCCACGTCCAACGATGTCGTCACCCGTGTTAGCTCGACCAGCGGATTCCAGACGTAAACGACGATTGGTGGAATCCGACGAGGAGGACGAAGAGCAGGCCAATTGGTCGGGCGGCTCGGATTCGGAGGCGAATGGAGGCGGGGATGATGTGGAATGGAGAGAGGCTGAAGCCGTCAAGTGGTTTAACGATGCGGAGGCCAAAGCAATCGTGGAAGTGACCGGTATGAATGTTGATCGCTGCTATTCTTTACCTTAGATTGACCTCATTCAGCTTGTTCCGTTGAACAGGCGGACATCATCCTTTCGCTTCGCCCTTTCAGCGACCCAGCAGACCTTCGCAAGAAGATGGGGAAGCGAAAAGGTATCACCGCGAGGATATTCGACGATTATGTGGACATCCTGGAAGGCTACGCCAAGGTTGACACGCTTCTGACTCGATGCGAAGCCGTCGGAAAGGAGTTGTTGGAAACTGTCGGGGTCTGGGGTGATACGAGCGGGAGTGTTATTGGGAGCGCTGCAGGCTCTAGAGCTGGGAGCGTGGGGCCTGAAGCCAGGCAGGTTGGACCGCCTGCCCAAGCGAAAGAGGCCCTACAAGACCAGCCGGCCAATATGCAGAACCTTTCGCTCAAGGATTATCAGCTCTACGGCCTAAGCTGGTTGTACTTGTTATATAGAAAGGGACTCAGCTGCATTCTTGCTGATGAGATGGGTGCGTTGTCCTCACGGTGCTGATTCAGAGGACCGTTCTGAACAGCCTCGCTGTTCCGTAGGTCTCGGGAAGACGATTCAGGTCATAGCCTTATATGCTCTGATGAAAGAGAAAGGCATTCGTGGGCGTCATCTTGTCGTCGTCCCGTATGTTCTCTCTCCTCTTCTCGCCGTCGTTTACTGACTCTGTGAAGGTCTTCTACTTTGGAGAACTGGTTACGAGAGTTTCGCCGCTTTGCGCCATCGATAAACGTCCAATCCTACTATGGCTCCCAAGCTGAGCGACAGTTGCGCAGAGCAGAGCTACGATCGGACGATGCGGATTGGGATGTACTCATCACAACGTACAATCTGGCCCAAGGTGCCGAGGCAGATCGGAAGTTCTTCTCCAAGAAAGTGGAGTTTAGGGTGCGGCCATGAGTCAGCGCAAAGACCTGCAACGCTGACGGCATTATAGACTTGTGTCTTTGACGAGGGTCACGTCCTGAAGAATTATCAAAGTCAACGATATCAGCATTTGATGCAGATCAAAGTGCCTTGGCGACTCATGCTCACGGGGACTCCGCTTCAGAATAACCTTCAGGAGCTTGTTGTATGTGCACTCTGCCACAGATTGTCTTGTCAACGTCTCACCCAACGTTTAGTCCCTCTTGAACTTCCTCCTGCCGAAGTACTTCTCTGAAGCACAAGAATCTCTGCGTGCAATCTTCAAAGTCAAAGCGGATGCATCTACGAGCTTCCTTTCCAGGGAGCGAGTATCTCGAGCAAAGACTATGATGACACCGTTTGTGCTGCGGCGCAGAAAGGATCAGGTCCTTCGAGACCTTCCGAAGAAGACTGAGCGAGTGGAATACTGCTCCCTTTCACACACTCAAACGGAGATTTATCGCGATGCCTTGAAGCGATCTCGCAAGGAGCTTGTCGAGGTTCCCGACGAGGACGAGCCCGCGAAGAAGAAAACCCGTTCGTCGAAAGCTCCTCAAGCAAAGCAGCCCGCCGACACAAGCTCGAACGTTCTCATGGACTTGCGAAAGGCAGCTCTCCATCCAATGCTCTTCCGAAAGCGCTACACAGATGCCAAACTGAAAGTCATGGCAAAGGATTGTCTGAAGGAGCCGGAGTTTGCTGAAAGCCGCTACGATTACGTCGTTGAGGACATGTCTGTCATGTCCGATGCAGAGCTTCAAGTGTTCTGCGAGAAGTACAAGGTCAGCCTTCATCATAAGTCTCACTTGTTATGTGACTGAGCTTGTCTCAGAGCGTCCATAAACACAAGCTTAGTGACAAATCGTGGCTGGACTCCGGCAAAGTTGACACACTTCTCAAACTTATTGCTGAGTACAGATCGCAGGGCCGGCGAATTCTTGTTTTCTCTCAGGTACTTTTCTCCTGACCAAATTGCACCGTGCATACTGACACTGTCCCTGTAGTTCGTACAAGTTCTCGATATTCTTCAGCACGTACTTGACAAAGAAGGCCTTCGCTACCTCGTGCTCACTGGCTCAACGGCTGTCGATGTCAGGCAAAGTCTTGTGGACGAATTCTCTGAAGAGAACGACATTCCTGTCTTCCTGCTATCAACCAAAGCTGGCGGGATGGGCATCAACCTGACAGCTGCGAGTGTTGTGGTACTATTCGATCAAGACTTCAATCCACACAACGATCGTCAAGCAGCTGACAGGGCCTACCGTATCGGACAAAAGCGTGATGTGGACATTATCAAGTTCATCAGCAGGGGTACGATAGAGGTACACTTTCAGTCTCCTGTGCCTTCGTTCAATCTGATTCCCCATGACAGGAGGACATATACCGCCTGGGACAAACGAAGCTTGCTCTTGATGTTGCGGTTGCCGGCGGGGAAGAAGGCACACAAGAAGGCGATGAAGGCAAGATTGAGAAACTCATGAAGGCCACGCTCATAGGCGCTTTGAGGAAGAAGCTAGCTGCTGATGGCGACGATGGTGTCATTGCTGGTACCACTCAGTTAGTCGATAGTGAGGCAGAGGAAGCGTTTGTGAAGGAGGAAGAGAAGGTACTGAACGGTATTTAGACAGGTAATTCCGGTATATCTTGTAGATGCATCAAGCTGCAGATCACCCACACAACATCATATCCATTTGTATCTATAGTAGCATACATCATCGTATGGTATCTTTCTTCACACCCTCGAGGTGACATCTGTATGGAGGCACTCCGCGAACATGTGGGACTGAGGCCCTATCACAAAGTCACTTCACAATGCGTCCGCCGGGAACGCGGACCCTTACACCACCTTTCCGGTGAATGCAGGAGCAAAGGGGCTGCGAGGGAACAAGGGATTTACTTCTGCTATTCGATTTGCCTCTGTGTTGGCATTTGCCTCCGCTAGAGAATGCTTTCGGCGTGCCTGTCTCAGCTTGATTGATTGCTTCCGCTCGAGAGGCCTGTCTCAAATCGATTGATTGATCAATTGCTTCCACTTCTGAGGTGTTTCTCAGCTTGTTTGATTGCTTCTTTCTGATTGGCAAAGCTCTGCTTCCACTCAATGAGATAGTAACCTTCTATGTCAGAGACCTGTCTCACTTGCTGAGTGTCTTAGCTTGATCAGTTGCTTCTGTCCACTCAGGGCAAGCTCTGCTTCCACTCAATGAAACAATAAACCTTCTGTGTTAGAGACCTGTCTCACCCACTGAGTTTCTTCTGCTTGGGAGGCCTGCTCCAGTTGATTACCTGCGTCTGTTGGACCAATGGCTTCCGTCCATGTAATTGCTTCCATCATACTGATTGCCTCAGTTTCTCCTTCTACCTCTGCCATACAAATTGCCTCCATTTAGTTGATTGCTTCTGCATAGTCAATTGCTTCCATCATGTCAACTGCTTCTGTAACATCATTGCTTCAAATGACAGCATTGCTTCTGGTCATCCAATTGCTTCCATGGAATCAATTGCTTGGCTGTATCTGCTCTGGACAGATCCTCCATCCAGGTTGAGATCTGGCTACTCTATCCAGTTGTAAGGTTCCCTTACTCATGTTGTATCTTCTATATCCTTTTCTGCTCCCTTCCTCTTACTTCAGTGGCTGTGACCCCCCTGCCAGGGATCTTTGCCACTTCCCTCTTGTATTTGCTTCCATATACTTTCCCTTGTTGTACCACCACTCCTGTATTGCATCTAGATGTCTTGAAATACAGAACAGTCTTAACAGTACTTGGGAGCAACACTATCTGGATTGGGTCATCAGTGAGGACTGTCTCAGCGGTCCTTTCACCAGTTATGGTATGGTCCTCGGATGTCAAGGTGGTTGTGCTGGGCAGGCAGTCCCCCAATGATGGATGACAACTACCATGATGGGGACAGAATGGGTTACCCCTTTGGATGTATTGTGTTGTATGTGCATTGTTTATGCATGTACTAATTAATAGCTTTTCCCACCACACCAACTCCCTGCAGATCACCCAAATGGAAGACTGCTGATTGCTGTTTGAGTGGGACCCACCAACAGGATGACTCCCAGGAGAAAATAGCAAAGTATTTATTGTGCCTGTACATACACACCATGTGTACAGCTTTTGTTCATATCTCCATCACACAGCCTCCCCTGCAGCCTTCTCCATTGCAGACAGTCAATGAGACATTGATGAGTGCTAGGAATTCCTGGGAACCTACAGTGGAGCTTGCCTTGAAGAGGGAGAGCAAAAACTTGTTTTCGGACAATCTGTTTGGTTGCAACTTTTGGTTATATCTCCTTACACAGCCTGCTGTGGATGTCACCTTGTTTACACATGATTAATGATACCCTATTGACTTGCAGGAAGCAGGGAGACCATTGAAAGGGCCTCGGCTGAGGTCCTCAGTGATTGATCCTGTTGCTGATAGCACTCCAAAGTACTGTTAAGACAGTTCTGTACTGCCAGAGGTCCGAGATACAGTACAAGAGATGGAGGCAGACAAAGGAAAAGGATAGGGAAGACGTGAGGGAGACACAGCAAGAGATAAGGCTGTCGGTCACGTGACTCAAGGTCATGTGACCCCAAAGGGGGGGTGTCATCAAGAGGAATGGAGAGGGCAGGAGAATAGAGAAATAATATAGGGATAGTATGGGATGAAGGGAAAGCAGTGGTAAGCGGGTATAGGAGTTTTACACCCTCCCCCACTAAGAACATGCTCACTGAGGAAGGTATATGGTGAGAGGATAGTAGTATAGGCAATCTGGTTGCTCTTTTGGCCTATTAGTCAAAAGATTGCTAGCCGTGGTGCCGCGTTATCCAAAGGTCATGAGTTCAATTCCCTAATTCAGGTGTCACAGTTTGCCTTTTCAGTCATCTGGTTTGCCAACTGTCCATTGTGGATGGCCCTGTACGGGAGAGAGAATTGAACCAATTCGTGAAACAATGACAACCGGTACTGAGGCGAGGACCAGACCCAAGGGGGCCATGCTGAATGTTTTGATGGACTGAAAAAATGGAGTTGAACCATATAGTCAAAGTTGGGAAAAGTAGAGATTTGGATGTTCAGTGAGCATGTTGATGTGTGAGTGGTATAGGTGGATGTTCTTGATGCCAAACATGCAAGTGGGCTGTGTCCTTGTGGTTCTCAGCAGGTTCCCAAGTGTCATCAGCCATGGAGTAGCCTGCCCAACATATGAGGAAGAGTTGTTTGTGTTGTACAACCTTCTCATCTACAATCTTCCCAACTTGGTACTCCTCCTGGTTGTTGACCAGGACTGGTCCAGGATGTGGTTGGGCATTTTTGGGAAAGGCAGCATCATCAGTGGCGGTGTATGGACATAGCAAACTGCCATGGAACACTGGATGTACATTAGAGTCAGGCATACTGAGCTTGTAGGTCAATGTTGTGGGGCAGGCCTTGATAACTGTCCATGGTCCATCATAGCATGGACGTTTGGCAGACTGCTTTTTGCCTTGCACCTTGTATTGACCATGTTTGGTTCTTGGTGTTGAGCATCACCAGTTCTCCAACAGCATAGATGTGTTCAGGTGCATGGTTTTTATTGGCATGGTATGCTTGCTGTGTCTTGGCTACTAGGAGGTTGTTGTGTGCCTCTTGGATGTCTGACTGCATGCACCTCATAAACTCTGCAACAGCAGGAACATCCAGCTCTTCAAGTTCTGCAGGTTGGATGGGAGGCAGAAGGTGTGGTGAGAAACCCAGAGTGAGTTGGAATGGTGTCTTGTCCGTTGAAGCATTCTTTGTATCATTGATTGCAAATTCAATTCGTGGGAGTGCCTTATGCCAGCCCTTCTGGTGTTGATCCACATGATAGTGTAACAGCTGGTTGACAGTCTTGTTGGTGCGTTCACTGGAACCATCTGTTTGAGGATGGTGTGCTGTGGACATCTTGATGTCTGTGCCAACAGCCTTGTTCAATGCTTGCCAGAACTTGCTGACAAACAGCTTGTTGTGGTCAGACACAACCTCTTGAGGAATGCCCATGCCATGGCATACCCAGTTGTCACAGAATAGTTGGGCAACATCTTCTGCTGTGTTGGTGCTGTGCATGGGCAGGATGCGGGCCCGGGAGGTGAGACGGCAGGTGATGGTGAGAATAGTGTCATAACCTTTCGACGTGACAAATGGCCCAATAAAGTCCATTGCAATGTGTGAGAAAGGTTGCTGAGGAATGGCAAGTGTGTGGAGAGGACCAGCAGGCTTGCTGGTGGAACTCTTGCAACGTTGACAGGAGTCACAGGACTTGCAGTATTTGTGTACAGACTGGCACATATGTGGCCAGAAGAAAGACTTCCTGACCATGTCTAGCACCTTGTCTTCTCCAAAGTGTCCAAGTGCATCATGAGCATCATGAACCACTTTCCTGCGTAGATCTGGGACATTGGGAATGCACAGTCTCTGATCCACATACAGCAGGTGATCACACTTGGTTGTGTTGGGGATGCTTGACAAGTTGTGGCGCAACTTGGAGAAAAATTTGTCATCCTTGTATCCATGACGTACTGCCTTGGTGAAGGCAGAGGATAGCATGATTTGTGTTGTAGAGGTGCCTGTGTTGACATAGTTGACAGGTAGCTCTGGTGGTGCATTGTAGGGACAGTGGGACAGAGCATCTGTCTGCAATGGTGTTGATCTTGCCAGAGATGTACTTCAAGGTGAAGTCATATTCTGCAAGAAACTCCATCCACCGTGATTGGCATGCTGACATGTCCTTCTGAGATGGAAGATGGTGAACGGACTGGTGATCAGTGAAGATGTGGAATATTGTGCCACGGAGGTGATATGGCCATTTCTTCAGAGCATAGACAATTGCAAGCAACTCTTGCTCATGCATGGGATAGTGCTGCTCAGCACTAGTCATTTGGCAAGACTCATAGGCAATAGGGCATGATGTCTTCCAAGTGGGGCCTTGGCTGAGGACAGCACCAACTCCAATCTTGCTTGCATTGGTGGTTACATACACAGGGTGCCCAGAGGTATGGTCAATTGGCCAAAGGACTGGAAGTGTGGTCATGTCATCTTTGGTTGCTTGGAGTGCAGCTGCATGGCGCTCAGTCCACACAAAGCTCTTCTCTGCCTTTTTGGTGGTCAAAGGTGTGAGGAGGGCTGTCTGTTCTGCAAAGTGTGGGATGAATTTGTGCAGATACTGAGTGAGGCCCAGGAATGTGCAAATATCCTGGACATGAGTTGGAGTTGGCCACTGTTGGATGCATGCCATCTTGTCAGGATCTGCAGAGATACCTCCACAAGATATGACATGCCTGCAGAACTCCAGCTATGTTGCAACAAGGTCTGTCTTCTTGGGAGAGCAGTAGAGATTGGCATCCCACAGTGCTTGCAGCACTTGAGTGCATGTCAGGGGACACTCTATTTTCCTACTTTATTTGGCCCTTACTCGCTCCAGAAGCACTTCCCAGCATGGAATCCAGCCTTCAGGGTCCAGGCCTATGGCCCAGAGTGTGGCCCGGACAACCGTGCAGCCATGAGTCTGGCCACTCACCACGACTCAGCATGACTGACTACAACTCACACATGCGCAGCCACACTTGACTCATAGTGACCCATGATACGCCCCATGATGTGTCCCATGAGACGCTCCATGGCCTGACCCATGCAGATCTGTAGGGTATATATATGTGGGCTCTAGGCCCCCTGGCTCCTCAGATCTGGTCTCTGAGGACTCTCCACTGTACACCCGTACTCTGTAGTCTCTATAGTCACCTCATCTATCCTATTCTCCACTCTATCCTTGCCCACCCGACCTACTCTATTGCTCTACCATTGACTCCAATCTCTGTCTACTCTTGGCGGCCTTGTAGGGTTACCATGTGCCCTCACAGCAGACTTGCGGGCTGGCTGAGGTTGACCACAGGCATCCCGCTCTACAGCCTTCCTTGCCACCTCCTTCACCTCCTCAGCCATTGCAAGAATGTAGTTGGCATGAGGCCCACCAGTCTTGATCTTGCAACACTTGTTGCGGCCATCAAAAGTGATGAGATACTTGCACTCCAGCTCAGTTAGCTTGGAGGGGAAAGATGCAGTGGATGCTGTAGGGGTGGAACCACAAGTGTTATGGGGGTTGGGGCATGTCTGGACTGGAGTGGTGGTGGTCTGGGTGCGCTTCTGTTCCCTCTTGTAGTGGTGGGAGGTTGCAGCCTTGATCCTCTCATTGTACATTTTGAGGACTTCTTCAAGTTTGGCAAGGCCAGAAGCAAGGTCCTTGAGGGTGGCAGTAGCACAGAGGGTAGGATCCAAGTGCAGGCGAGCACAAAGATCCTCCTTCACTCCAGACTGGATGATGGTGCAGAGCTGGTCGCTTTTCAGCCTGTTTGCTGAGTCAAGGCGGTTGTTGTCAGAATGAAGATCACAGAGATATGTGTCAACATCTTGGGTGCTGGACTGCTTGCAAGTATGCAGGTCATCCAGCAGATCATTGAGGTAGTTGGTGGGCGTGACATAGGCAATGAGCTCCTTGGCCCAGTTGGCTTCTCCAGGCAATACCAAGCAACAAGGTCAGGCTTCTGAGACCAGCCTGTGCCTTCAGCACCTGCTTGGCATCATCCACCTCCTTTGCCTCCAACCACAAGTCCATCAACCCAACCCATTCCTTCACATCCTCTGGCTCTCTGCTATCCACCAGAGGCACACTATCTGAACCCATCTCCGAGCTACTCTGAGAGTGTTGGCGAGGGGGGATGGATGATGTTGATCCTGCTTGCGGAGGTGGTAGGGGTGTTCAGGAGGTCAAGAGGGTTGTGGCTGCTGTCACTGGTAGGGGACAGAGCAAGGGGTGTTGATGTTGCAAGTGGGGAGAGCGGAGGAGCAAAGTAGGAGAGCAGATCCAGCATGGTGTGGCATTACTGGAGAGTGTAGGAAAGTTTGCTGCATTGCTGAGACTCTTCAGATGTCCGAGTACAGAGCAGAGATAACAGTAAAAAAGTGAAAGGGCCTTGGCTGAGGTCCTCACTGATTGATCCTGTTGCTGATAGCACTCCAAAGTACTGTTAAGACAGTTCTGTATTGCCAAAGGTCTGAGATACAGTACAAGAGGCGGAGGCAGACAAAGGAAAAGGATAGGGAATATGTGAGGGAGACACAGCAAGAGATAAGGCTGTGGGTCACGTGACTCAAGGTCATGTGGCCCCAAAGGGGGAACGTCATCAAGAGGAATGGAGAGGGCAGGAGGATAGAGAAATAATATAGGGATAGTATGGGATGAAGGGAAAGTAGTGGTAAGCAGGTATAGGAGTCTTACATGATACTGTACATCAGGGGTACCACCAGGGCTTGCTCCCTGGGAGAGCTATGACCCAAAGTTGCATGTGATGCAATTCATCCAAAGCAACTTTTGATTGCTGCACCACCATGCAACCTTTCCTATGGGTCTCACTGGTTCCCACACATCAGATACATGATATTGATGATTTACAGCTGGGGAACCTCCAGGCCTAGCTTGCTGGCAGAGATATGACCAAAACTTGCAATTGAACAGATTGTGCCAAAGCAACTTTTGGCTGTTCTCCAACCATGACAGCTTGTTTAACGGTCCTACTGGGTTTCACATAGGATAAGGGTACTATTGATGAGGTGCATCAAGGGGATGGATGACATTGGCTTGCTCTCTGGGAGAGATATGACCCAAAGTTGCACTTGAACCAATTGAGCCAAAGCAACTCTTGGCTGCTCATTCACTGTGGGTACTTCCCCAAGGGTCCCACTGATGCTCACTCATGCACAACATACCATCAATGCTGTGGAACTAGGGGACCTCCAGGGAATGCCATGTGACCCAAAGTCACACCTGAGCAGATTCATCCAAACCAACTTTTAGCTCCCCCTCAAATGTGGGCAGTTCCCTGAGGGTCCTACTGGTTCCCACAACCAACAACATTCCATTGATGGTACACATCAGGGGGATATCTAGACTTGGCTTGCTGGCAGAGATGTGACCAAGAGTTGCACTTGAAGAGATTGCGCCAATGCAACTTTTGGCTGTTCATCCACCATCAGCACTTTTCTGAGGATCCTGCTGGTTCCCACAAAGTGCAATAGCACCGTTGATGATGTGTAGCTAGGGCACCTCCAGGCAAGCTCTCTTGGAAGAGAAATGAGCAAAAGTTGCACTTCAACTGTTTGTGCAAGTGAAAGGGCCTTGGATAATGCCCTCACTAGTTGACCTTCTTCAGGGGGGAGCACCGCAGGATACTGTTAAGACCGTTCTATATTGCAAGAGACGTCTAGATACAGCACTAGGAAGGTGGCCGCAGGGAAGGAAGAAGATAGAGAACGAAGGGGACGGAGAATGACAGAAAATTACCATAGGCAGGAGCCCGAGCCTCGGCGAGGCTCGGGTGTGTAGGTGTGGCCCCAGTGGGGCCCGGGAATGCGGCTCCGGCATGTTGAGAGGGCGTCAGGGATCACCTGGGTGCACAGCCTCTCGGGGGCTCCGGGGATGCGGCTCCGGCATGTTGAGAGGGCGTCAGGGTTTAGCCCTCGGCATGCGGCCCCAGTGGGGCCCAACGGTCAGTGTTCAGGAAATATGAGGAGTGTCGTATATGAAAGTGGTAGGAGTGGTGTGACTGGAATTCTGGGTAAGCAGGGCTTACAGCAAGAACAACTTTTGGCTCCTGCTTGCCCAGGAAAGACCCCCTAATGGTCTCCCTGCTTCCTACAAGTCAATAGGGTATCATTAATCATGTGTAAACAAGGTGACATCCACAGCAGGCTGTGTAAGGAGATATAACCAAAAGTTGCAACCAAACAGATTGTCCGAAAACAAGTTTTTGCTCTCCCTCTTCAAGGCAAGCTCCACTGTAGGTTCCCAGGAATTCCTAGCACTCATCAATGTCTCATTGACTGTCTGCAATGGAGAAGGCTGCAGGGGAGGCTGTGTGATGGAGATATGAACAAAAGCTGTACACATGGTGTGTATGTACAGGCACAATAAATACTTTGCTATTTTCTCCTGGGAGTCATCCTGTTGGTGGGTCCCACTCAAACAGCAATCAGCAGTCTTCCATTTGGGTGATCTGCAGGGAGTTGGTGTGGTGGGAAAAGCTATTAATTAGTACATGCATAAACAATGCACATACAACACAATACATCCAAAGGGGTAACCCATTCTGTCCCCATCATGGTAGTTGTCATCCATCATTGGGGGACTGCCTGCCCAGCACAACCACCTTGACATCCGAGGACCATACCATAACTGGTGAAAGGACCGCTGAGACAGTCCTCACTGATGACCCAATCCAGATAGTGTTGCTCCCAAGTACTGTTAAGACTGTTCTGTATTTCAAGACATCTAGATGCAATACAGGAGTGGTGGTACAACAAGGGAAAGTATATGGAAGCAAATACAAGAGGGAAGTGGCAAAGATCCCTGGCAGGGGGGTCACAGCCACTGAAGTAAGAGGAAGGGAGCAGAAAAGGATATAGAAGATACAACATGAGTAAGGGAACCTTACAACTGGATAGAGTAGCCAGATCTCAACCTGGATGGAGGATCTGTCCAGAGCAGATACAGCCAAGCAATTGATTCCATGGAAGCAATTGGATGACCAGAAGCAATGCTGTCATTTGAAGCAATGATGTTACAGAAGCAGTTGACATGATGGAAGCAATTGACTATGCAGAAGCAATCAACTAAATGGAGGCAATTTGTATGGCAGAGGTAGAAGGAGAAACTGAGGCAATCAGAATGATGGAAGCAATTACATGGACGGAAGCCATTGGTCCAACAGACGCAGGTAATCAACTGGAGCAGGCCTCCCAAGCAGAAGAAACTCAGTGGGTGAGACAGGTCTCTAACACAGAAGGTTTATTGTTTCATTGAGTGGAAGCAGAGCTTGCCCTGAGTGGACAGAAGCAACTGATCAAGCTAAGACACTCAGCAAGTGAGACAGGTCTCTGACATAGAAGGTTACTGTCTCATTGAGTGGAAGCAGAGCTTCTCCAGCTGAGACACCTGTGGGTGAGACAGGTCTCTGACATGCAAGGTGATTGTCTCATCAGGCAGAAGCAGAGCTTTTGCCAATCAGACAGAAGCAATTGAACAAGCTGAGACACTCAGCAGGGGAGACAGATCTGATATAGAAGGTTATTGTTTCATTGAGCAGAAGCAGAGCTTGTCTGGCTGAGGCACCCTGTAGGTGAGACAGGTCAGACATACAGTAGGGAACTTAAATATTGCAAAAAAACTTCCGCACACACATTGCCGCACTGATTGCCTGTACTGATTGCTGTTGTTTATTTAATGTGGTCCATCAGGGACCGGGTCATATCAGGGAGTGGGTCACCCACACAGCCACACCAACCTGTTACTTTGCAAATGTAGTTTCTTTTTCATCACAATACCAAATCAATCCCAGAAAAGAGTAAGGGCTTCAGGATGACCAGATGCTGCAGTCTCCAGTTTAATTTGTTCCAGTATCTCCCCCCTAAGACCTGTATGACCTATTTACTGATGCACAGCCACAACTGTAGAATCTTGTGTCTATGGCTGATATCTCTTGCAACAAGCAATCTGTCCAGTAGAGAGTATCAGGCACTTGTTCAGGGTATGAACTAGCCATGGGCAAGAAGGATTGGGCTGGAGAGGCCTGGATTTGGAGCTATGCTCAATCATGGCCCTTATCTTGCACCAGATGGGTAGATTTCCACAAACAGGCAGATCCAGCCCAATCCCTGCAGCACACAGCTTCTATCTACAGTCAATAGATACCCTGTACTCTGCCCTGGGTAGATTGGCCTTGTTGCAAGAGATATCAGCCATAGATGCAAGATTCTACAGTTGTGGCTGTGCATCAGTAAATAGGTCATACAGGTCTTAGGGGGGAGATACTGGAACAAATTAAACTGGAGACTGCAGCATCTGGTCATCCTGAAGCCCTTACTCTTTTCTGGGATTGATTTGGTATTGTGATGAAAAAGAAACTACATTTGCAAAGTAACAGGTTGTTGTGGCTGTGTGGGTGACCCACTCCCTGATATGACCCGGTCCCTGATGGACCACATTACTGATTGCTCGCAATCACAAATAGTAATGCATACCATATTCATACCTGTGCTTGAAGGTGGCGATGTCCCCAACACACTTTGCTATGGCACCAACCACTCCACACCAGAAACAGCCGTGATATGTCTACTGCTCGCCAACAAAGCAGAGCTGCTGTGCGTTACAATGGGCCTACAAGCTACCCGCCACAAATCTTGCCAAGAAGCTCTGAATGAGCGTCTCCTTGGTCTATCACAATGGAAGAAGTTCAGCAGCAACAACAGTGATGTTTACGAGCCCATTCAGGGCAGGGGCCATAAGCCATTGGCTACGATGAGCAACAAATGGCATGCGGCAATGCAAATCCGCTGGGGTCAGGCACACGATGCTGCTGACCTGCAGCAAAAGTTCTACCCCCATGTCACTGTGCAAACCTTGCATTGCTGGCTTTGAGCTGCTGGTCTGAAGGCCTATATCAAGAAGAAGCGACCTGCATTAACCAACAAACACAAGGCTAAGCGACAGAAATGGGCAAAGCACCATTGGAGCTGGGATGCCGAGGATTGGGACGACATTGTGTTCACTGATGAGTGTTGTGTGTCACTCCACAGCTTGGACAGTGCTATCTGGTGTTGGTGCAAGCCTGGGGAAGGTCTGTTGCCCCACTATGTCAGGCTGACGAAGAAGTATGGGGGTGGAAAAGGTGTTATGGTGTGGGGGTGCATCACCTTGCATGGGGTAGGCCGACTGTACCATATTGACGGTACACTCAATGGCCCGGGATACGTCCAATTGCTCCAGGATGCATTCCTGGGCACAATGGCTGACCTCCAGAAGGCACCATGGGAATATATCTTTCAGCAGGATGGCGCAAGTTGCCATACTTCTGCTGTTGCCCGCAACTGGTTTGAGGAGAATGGGGTGTGGTGTGTCACATGGCCAGCAAACTCCTGCGACCTGAATCCAATCAAGCATGTCTGGGCTTACCTCAAGAAGTGAGTTCATAGCGCTTTGCCCAATGCAAGGAATGCCAATCAGTTGTGGGAGGTCATTCAAGATGAGTGGAGCAATGTGAGGGCACACCACAGTAACGAGGCTGCCTGATGGTAGACAAGTACAAGAGTCAAGTGGAATAGGTGGAGTAGTGACGTATGAGGGGGTTTGAGTATAGCGGAATAGGTGTATGATTGACCGAGTGCCTAAGTCCCTATGGTGGGGGATTCCTCAGAGACCAGATCTGAGGAGCTAAGGGGCCTAAAGCCCACCTATATATACCCTACAGACCTGCATGGGTCAGAGCATGGAACCCATCATGGGGCACATCATGGAGCAGGTCATGGAACGAGGCTGCGCGTGTATGAGTCGTGGCTGCTGAGTCGTGATGAGTGGCCAGACTCATGGCTGTGCAGTTGTCCGGGCCACACTCTAGACCATAGGCCTGGACCCTGAAGGCTGGATTCCCTGTTGGGAAGTGCTTCTGAAGCAAGTAAGAGCCGAATAAGGAAGGAAAATAGAGTGTCCCCTGACAAGCAAGATTCCCTCCGACTTCATCCGGAAGTTATATGACTCTATGCCTTGACGTGTTGCAGCTGTCAGGGAGGTGAAGGGGGCAAATACTAAGTATTGACCATCTCTTTAACTTAATTTAATTAAGGTATATAGTTTTACAATATGGTTTTCGAATAATGAGCTGTTTTGACATGGGGCGAGGCCCACAACATTCCTCATGATGGAGGAATGTTTCACAATATTAGAGCCTGTTCGGCTACCAGAAACTGCTCAGATACAGGAGCGCATCTGGCCATTTGCCTCCGCCGCATCTGGGTCAGATGCGGACCTGTTCGGATACCAGAAATGCAAGAGATGCGCTGAGATACACCTCAAACCTGTATCTGTTTGAGATGCGCTCTCATCATCCTGAACATGCCGCGTTGCCAAACCCTTCCAGAATAATATGCACCCACCTCACTCAGCAGAAATGTACAACTTTAGTGGGTGAATACTGGCATGTTTCATGAAGATGAGTCATAACATAAATTACAATTTCAAGAAAATAAAAATACAGGGAAATGAGCGAGAACCATGCAGAATGGAGAGGAGCACAACCATCTCAGTGGAAGCAATTATTGCGGAGATCACCCCTGAGATACTCCGATGTATCCAGGAATCGAACGGCCTCTCACCTTGCAAAACACGGTGTTAGGGCGTATCGCATCTCAGGGTTTCTGCGTGGCCTCAGATGTGCTAACTCAGATACGGTCACCCGGTATCCGAACAGGCTCTTAAAGTTCCCTACTGTAGAAGGTTAGTGTTTCATCAGGCAAAAGCAGAGCTTGTGTCAATCAGAAAGAAGCAAGCAATTGAGCTGAGATACACCTCAGCAGTGGAAGCAATTGATCAATTAATCAATCTGAGTGAGACAGGCCTCCTAAGCAGAAGCAATCAATGAAGCTGAGACAGGCATGCCAAAAGCATCCCCTAGCGGAGGTAATGCCAAATTGGAGGAAAATGAATAGCAGAAGTAAATCCCTTGTTCCCTCACAGCTTCTTTGCTTCTGCATTCACCAGAAAGTTGGTGTAAGGGTCTGCATTCCTGGTGGACGCATTGTGAAGTGATTTTGGGATAGGGCCTCAGTCCCACATGTTCATGGTGGAAGTACATTCTAGGGCGGAAGCAGCCCACCCAAGATGGGACTAAACCCAATGCTGGGACTAAACCTCCAGGCAGAAGTAAAGTCTGTCGCAGAAGCAAACACCGGTATGGAAGCAAATGTCTCCATGGAAGCACACTGGATGACAGGAGCAGATTCCATGGCGGAAGCAAATACTTTGTCGGAAACAAAATCCCCAGCAGAATTAACTGGATTCCGTAAACACCGAAGTAAGCGGACACAAATGTTACCATGGAAGTAATTTGGCAAGCGGAAGCACGCATGTTGAAGCCAGGAGCGGAAGGAAATGCCGAGACAAAGAATGTCGTGAAAGCGAAGCACAAGTGGAGTTACTTACATCTAAGTGTCAGCGTGATCACAGGGGAAGCAAAGTCCTGAAATGTCCCGAACAGACGAGACAGCAGTCGGAGGCATATTTGTACAAGCTATTATGTGCTCTGTGGTGTTCCTTGTGTATAGAGAGAGCATGTCTCCTCAGGCTATGTGGCTTACCTCCCTCTCTCTCTGACCCTGCTGTAACGCTTCTAGCGGAGCCAAGGAGGATGAATTGCACCGGTAGAGCAGCACATGCACAGGTTGCATCAGTGATTAAGGAGGAGACCGGAGCAGACGCGTTTCACAGAGCTCGTATAGTCAGGACTTGTTTGTTAGGGTCATGTTCGTAAGCCGATGCACACATTAACCCAACCATCAGCGCCAGCTAATGATGCGCCCAACCAACCAATTTCAGCATCCAGCGGCGGCTCAATACCTTGAACCACAATATATGCCCCGTGGAGGTTTATGTTCTGTGAACTTTTGCCACCAGGGAACAGGAGTGGCAAGTGTGACGAGAGAAGATCGCCCAATGTAGCGTGAACACCTGTAAACCCGATCAGCTAGCGTCAGCAGTGAAGCACGGTGAGGAATGCTCGCCGTTGTCCATCAGAGGAGGATACAGATCTTGCAGCGCAGGAGAGTCGGGCAGAAACAAACGAATTGGGACCGATCGAACAGCGTATGCGTCGTTGGTAGTGCCTGCCCCTGATCCATCTGGGTTTGGTGTCGGAGGCGTCGATCCGAGGGACGGGGACGATGGGTTGGGGTGAGGGAATGTCTTTGAAGCAACTTTCCAGAAATTGTCGAAGTTATCTATGAGGTAAGATCAACCAGAGTGAATCATCCTTCCTGAACGTGCAACCCACGTTCTCGGATACCATCCCAAAGACCGTCTTGCTCCGCCTTTCTAAGGCTGGTCATGCGCCGTGTACTTCCCCATCGAAGGAAGTCCGCTTCTTTAGATTGAGACATGAATGAAGATTTGAGAGTATCAAGGGAGGGCGTCATTAGCAGCTTATCGGTGGGGGGATTGGTGAGGTGAAGGAGCAGAGTCATTGGGGCGGCCAACGTGGAGGATGAAGTCGGGAAGTAGGATTCTGCTGCGAACGCGGTGACCATATGTGCATCGTATAGCAAACCTATGGGCCAATGCCTTTAACCAATAGTGAGCATGCAGGGCTAACTGGGGCGCAGTGAACCAAAGCACCACTTCATTACACCGCCATTCTCGGTTTCGAACCACCAATCTTCCTCTCTCACAGCAGCAGCAGCATTTTCGTCCATAACGAGATCACACATATTCTTGCGGATCTCTGGTATCAGGAGGGGAAGGTAGGAAATCCTGGGAGCCTGGATCTATGTGCAGTGTTAGGTAGGAGTCGAGTCGAGCGCTTGAACCAACATAGTATGTGTCAAGCAGACGATCTGATGACGTCGGCAGCGATGTAGGGGCCAGTTTTATGGCGATAGGCACGGTGCCATCCCACACTAATTGACGGAAGAGGGAGACCATGTCAGTATACACGTCTAGTAAGTAAGGGAGAAAGAGGGGATGGTGCAGGAGACGCTGAAGCGTGGGTTGCTTGATGCCCGCCCTGACCATAAGAGTGGCGCTCGTCACTGGGTAATTGGCTCCATCTGCTTCCGTGTTCCCAGCACGAAACTTCGACCGGGCTGTTCGAGGGCGCAAGATCCTCGCCTCCGGCTCTACCAGTAAGAAATTCCACCAGCGGGCGCTTCTACAAAGCTTTTCTGGCTTCCTAGAACCGTGGGGGACGCGGGAGCAGAGGACTTAAGTTCAAGGTATTTCCGTCTCTGAAGGTCCCTGTCGACATTCCTTGACGCGGACGCGGGAGTAGATGAAATCAATCTGCTCTACTGCACTACTGCGGCGCGCGAAGTGATTGTCACCGACCGTCGAAAGCCTCGAGGGTGCGTCCTTCAACCATTCGTCACTAGGCAATAATGGCAACGGAGAACACCAATGACACCCCCGCAGCACCTGTCAATCGACATGCACCTACGGCATACGAAGTACAACGAGCGCAGCTGGAGAAACTCCTTAAAGATCCAGCCAAGCCGGTGGTATTGCCTCAAGGGCCAGTGGAGAAGACAGTCCGTGCCCCAAGGGAGATGATGAAGAACGTTCAGGGCTCCAGTGCGGGTGCGGGCAGTGGCGAATTCCATGTCTACAAACAGAACCGAAGACGGGAGTACGAGAGGATAAAGATCATGGAGGAGCAAAGTGAAAAGGTGAGCAGGTTGAAGCTACTATCCTCACTGAACGGCCTTCTCACGAATCTACAATGCAGGAAGCAACCACCCGAGAGTTCGAACAACGACGTTTACAGCACCAGATGGAATCCGAAGCGAAAACAGCAAAGAATCGTGCCAAGCGACAGAAGCGCAAGGAGCGTACGAAAGGCGCTAAGCACGGAAGTGCAGCCGATCAGGCTGCTGCGCAGGACGCTGGTGAACTCGGCTCTGCTTTGAAGAAGCGCAAGTTTGACAATCGAGGTGCCCATGTTATCTTCAGGCATCCGGGGCAGGAAGACAGTGAAGGCGAAAGCGATGGAGCATCTGGGCCCGCAATCGCCACATCCACAGAAGACCCAGTCGCGATCGTAGAGGACAAGACTATCGTCATAGTGGACGACTCTTGAACCCGACTTCCAGCTGATGCGTGTTTGATGTAGTGCAGGAGTCTAATGCACATGGACTGGTACGGAAAGAAGAGACGACAATGCATTTGTATACTATACATGACAGCGTCTTGCTGGTAATTAGTGAGAGCTGTAGTAGAAATCAGCTCGCGTGTATCAGCTGAAGAAGGCCGCTTACAAGTGACCTCAGTGATAGGGCAGTTCAAACTGTCTACGGTCCAAAGGTGTATAATCTGTGAAATCGTCATACTGACGGTCCGTGGATACCGAAGGGCTTGAACGTCTGTAGTGCCGCCGGTGAGAGTGATGGTCTGTGGAGCCGCCATCGCCGTCGAAGTCCCCTGGCCGAGCTGCTCTGGACGGTAGGTATGAGATTTCACGGGTAGCATGCTCCGTGAAAATCGCTGGGTTTGCAGGGGCAGTATACGGATCATCTGGATAGATCCTTGCAGAATACTGCGATTCGGTCGGACCGCCGCCATGATAGGCGACGTGTCTGTCCTCCCTCCCATCGACAACGGCGCTATAATCCGACGGCGACATGTAGTGCACGTCTTGTTGGGGTCCGAAAGACTCGCGCTGCGTGTATTGTTCATAGGATCGATCTTGATACTGGATGTTTCGAGGTGTAGCGTAGTGGGGGCTTGTCTGAGGTGAGTATGGATAGCCCCCTTCGTGGGAGCTTCTGAAGGCTGCTGGAGATGACACCTCGAACTCCCGTCGACCGACGTAGCTTCTACTGTATGACGCATTGTCGACGCGCCAGGCTTCGTATGGAGAGCTCGTGGAGCTTCCCCTTGTCGCAGGCTGCCTGGAGCTCAGGATGCTCTCGGCAGCTAGCTTGGGTAGCTTGAATGGGGGTGAGTTCCGTTCCGATTGCATTAAGCTTGACGAGCGTGGCGGCTCCTGCCGTCCATCACTGGAGCCATGATAGAAAGTACGCCTCTCATCGGGAATCGATGGCGTTACGGGCCGGCGTTGGCTGGCGAATGAAGCATTTTGGTCGGCAGAGTGCTGACCCAAATCGTTCCCGGGTCCCCGGGAGCGCCAATTGGGGCTCTTTGCCTGAGACTTGTCGATGTTTAATCGTCCAGGTGGTTCCGGAGCGACATCCGAAGGTGAGCTACCCAGCTCACGTCTAGTTTTGGTGTCGGACATTGCACTAAGGCTTTCGCTGCCGCTTTGATTTACGTTCTTCCAAGGCAGGGACATGTCGACATTGGAAGTCGGGATTCGGATGGCGAGATCTCGTTCAGTCGTCAGTGTCCGTGTATCGTCCAGCGAAGCAATGTCGGGATCAAGATTGGATGCACCAAGCCGATGCCGGCCGTGTACTTGGCCTGACAACACATGGCCCATTGTTCCACCAGGCACGTCCAAGCGCGATTGAAGCTTGGCAGATCGATCCAGCAATGATCCTGTCGATAGGGAGAGACCGGAACGATTGGCGATGCGTTCTGGGTCTTGAGAGGGTACTCCGCGATAGTTCAGAGCAGCGAGACTTCCGCTATCCTTCCCGAACATGCCAATACTGAGGGATGGATGTGGCGCCTCACCTCCTACGGCGGGACTAATGCATCCAGGATCGACTGCGATTACTGGATGGGAGCCATCCTTAATTGCCTTATCCACAGTTATAGAAGAAACGTTGCTAGCGGTCGAGAGGCTTGCTGTCGGCAGTATTGCAGAGTCGAACGAAGAGTTATCCGGTGTAAAAGGAGCGTCTGATACGGGCAGCCTACTCTGAAATGCCTGCAGAAGGCTGAGGTTGGAATTGGCGAGGCTATTGCCGACTGCACGGGCAGTCTCTGCCTCAGGTGACACTCTAGGATCATATTGCACAGAAAGAGTTAAATCGGCTGGCGGTACAGCCTGGTAGGCCGTATGGGTGTTGCCAAGAATCTGTCCACTCAGATCGCGCAATCGCTCCAGATCGCGCAGAAACAGACCCCGCGGATAACTGTGCAGAGGACCAACCTCTGAGGTTAGGAGCCGATGAGTAGCTTCACCGGCCGGTGCAACAGCAACTTCTCGTCGAGGTACGCCAGATGGAATACTGCGACCTCTTCTAGAGCCGCGACCACGAGACCCCCTGCTGTGGCCATGGCTGGAAGACCTCCCACGCTTCATGCAGGTCGCTAATGTCAGCATTAAGCATTCAGTGGCGATGATTTCGGATGAGGGAATCGCACCTCAGCTGGTTTCACGTGGTAATCTCTTGAAACGCTCTAAACCAATACAAAATATTCGACAGCAAGCACAGCAAGCAAACTCAAGTAGTAGCAACAGATCACAGATCAAGGGGGATATTCAAGAAGGGCCACGATCCAACGAGCCAGACAATGAAGAGAACAACAGTGGAACGGGGTCGCCGAAAGCCTCATGGCATTCCAAGGGACCAGCATCAGATTTTTGATTCCATGAGGACCCCAGAGCAACCGCAGTCTTGATATTGAAGCAAACTAGGGTGGCCCACGCGGTTCACGTGGCCGGCGAAATGTCCTGCGGGCGCCAACCGGGGGCATCGCAGGGTTACGGGATCGAAATCCCCTTGGGGAGCAAGGGGCAGGCTTTGCTTTTCTGGGTGTCTCCCTCCGCTGGGTAATTTGGTTCCACTACCCGATTTACTTCTGTTTTGCCATTTCCCTCCATTACCATTTGCTTCTGCTATAATGGATGACTTGCCATAGACATAAAAACCCAGATTTCAGGCTCCCAGATGCACCACATGGGGCCTGCGGAGGTGCCACTGTCATAATTCAAACTCCAAAGCGCTTCCAGATTTTTTGGCCAACCCAGACTCTCACAGGAGCAGATTTCATGTGGAGCACTGCCCTGGGCATACAAAATGCAGTGTTATTTGGTCCCAGAGTAAACAATGGCACAGCCTCCACAAGACCCCAAGTTTACTCATGACATGATCTGTGCTCTGCTTGTGACCAGAATATGGATCCAGGACAGTCCGCACCTACATCTTACAGTTTGGGTGCCCATCTAGGATCTAGGTTTTAGCTTCCAAAAATTGCCTACAGTTGTGTATCTGTGCTATGGCAAGTCATCCAATGTCTACAGTCAAACCTGTGCATTTGTATCACACAGATTCCTTATACTTTTGGTGCAAAGTAATGGGTGAATCAAAGTGGTAGCTGGTGTGGAAGCAATTGTGTCAGCACTAAGCTCAATTTTAATGTCCGACTGGCATGCTGGCAAGCTAGTTACAGTGGTGACAAAAAGTTTCACACATTGCGACCCTGCGCACATGTCAGGAAAGTCTGGTTTATTTCTTCCCAGATTTCTATGACCTCTTAGCAGATATGCTTGTGTATGTACTGCACTGTATCAATGTAAACAATTAATGCCAGCTGTAAGGGAGGAGCAGTGTCAGGGGACACCTTGTTCAGCCCAAACTTCAGCAACTTTTGGTAATGTTCACACAGGTTCAGTCATATTTGATGGAGTGTGGCTCTCATGGTATACCCTTGGATAACCAAACAACAAGTTCAGCCATATTGGCACAGGATTAGGTAAGGCTCTGCAAGGCTGTGACCCTTCAGCTATGCAGGGCTATGTTTGGCTATGCACAGCTGTATTTGGCAGTGCTTCAGGCAGTGTTGGGCAGTACATTGGTGTTTCAATACCTCTGATACTTTGGATTTTTCACCACTGCTACTTTGCATTTAGTATGAAAATCTCCCACTGTGCAATACATTACGCAAATCCAGAGGGTTTGATATAAATTAGGATGTCAGCCTATGTATCTTCATGGTGCATGCCCTAAGTGATACAGAACCAGAGGTAATGCAAAGTGACTGTGATATGAAGTGACAGGTTTGACTGTACTTCTACCCCAGTACTTGCTCTGCTAGGTTTTTTCTTTGATTTTTTTTGCCCCCCCCCCCTTTTTTTTTGGGCACCTGCTCTGGTTTATTCATTGGCTGTCATCTGTGCTTCTACCATATACCTTGCTTTTGTGATCATGCCTGCCTCAGCAGCTCTTCTTTGGCTGTGGCAAGGATATGTACTGGAAGCAAAGGGTCCAGTGGAAGCAAAAAGGAAGTGGCAGCATACTATAAACAGAAGTAAACAAGATCACAGAAGCACAACCAGAATGCAAGTGAACACTATAGCTGTTGCAAAGCATCTCAAGACACAAATTACTAGGAGAGGAAAGAGCTCTAGCCATAGCAGTTCCTATCAAGGAAGCAAACTACCCAGCAGAGGCAACCCTTCACAGGCTCAAAACTGAGGGAAATGCCTAGTGGACACAATCTATACAGTGGAAGCACCCCTGTACAAGCTGTGATCTGTTGTATCTCAAGGCATAATTCACTTCCATCCAAATCTGCAAGATCATGGACATGTTTGGCACCACAAAATATGACCCAGTTGCACCTCAATGTACACCAAATACCAGAAACACCTCTGGTCCCATATCTGCATCCTCAATCTCATTCTTGTGTTGCTTCCGACCCATATTGAAACACTCATTTTCCATGAGCATGTGTCTGAACTACCAACAGACCTGGCATCTTGTCATCCTTATCATTTCCATGCAATTGTCTGTTGCTTTTCCACACTCCCTTACTTCACCATACTCATTATGTCACCACACAATTTCCCCACTGTTTTCATGACCTTCCCTTGTCAAATCAGCCCATAACAGTCCACACAGTGGCAAGAAAGCAGCCTCTTGGATTGTGCAACCAAGATGCTGATCATACCAAGTGCACTACCTGGGCTCTAGATCACAAGATCTGGTAGATTACAATCTTGGTCCATGCACATGACCTAGATTGCATTTCCCACATCAATCTCATTGGTTTCTGAACAGGCTCTAATAGAGAGGGAAGCAACCCAATATACACTAGACACAGAGTAGGGTCTAGTTATCAGCCAGGTAAGTGCCAATAAGCAGTTAAACAGCACTTTAGTTGCTGAATGCTTGGTAGTGCTGAGTTTCCATCCAACTGTTTTCCTGCTGAAACTGAGCTATTGCTCATTCTCTGTCTGAGATCAGTTGCTGACAAGGGAGTGATTGGCTTCTGTAGGGGGCCAAGGGACTTGGGCTGGGAAGCTTTGGGAAGCTGACATATAAGTCCCATCCCTTCACTCTCACTCTGACCACCATCTATGATCTTCCCTCCTCCCCCACTCCCACTCCCTGCTCCCTCCCCACTCCCTCCCCACTCCTGCTTCCCATCCCATCCCATCCTATCCCATCCCATTGTCAGGACAAGCAATCAAAGCAACTAGGCTCTCAATTGGAAACCCTTCAATAGATGAGCAGATAGTGTGAGGGCACACAGTCTAGCAAGGCTGCTGACTGAGACAAAGAAGCTGAAGACACAAGGGTTCAGGTGAGGTCATGGCTGACAGTATCCAATAATCAACCACTTGTGCCCTTTGTAAATCCAAATAGGAGATACGTGGGACTTCAAAGGGAGTTCAGACAGAGCAAGCAGAGGTTAGAGAGATTTCAGATGTTTGGAGCGGGAGGATGGATGTGATGACCAGGCTTTCTCACAAGACTATGGATATTCCTCAGAAATCAGATCTAAGGAGAAGCTACTGAAGGTACTGAAGGTTATATACAAAAAGAGCAAACATAGCCTCAGCTTCTCCCAAAAACACCAAAGTGAGACCCAACACTGCCTGAAGCACTGCTGACCACAGCATTACTTATTCAAACACAGCCGAGTACTGCCCTGCACAGCTGAAGGGTCACAGCCTTGCTGAGCCTTGGCTAATCCTATGCCAATATATCCAAAGTTGGTATTTGGTAGACCGAAGATGTTGCCTGAGAGCCGAAAATGTTGAAAGTAGTCGAATACCTGTGAACCTGCTGATAATAGCTGAAGTTGGGGCAAAGTTGGTGTCCCCTGACAAATAGGAGGTAATCAAAGTAGTAGATTGGACACAGAGTCTAATGCCTAGGTTCCTGTGAGGGCAACCCTAGGCCCTCTGCAGGCACAACCATACTCAGGGGGCCTGAGCAGGCCCAAATATTCCAGCATCAAAGTCTGTCTCAACTGCCGGAGGGGAGTAGGCCACATGCCACATGGTGTGGCATGGGGGGAGGTATGTACGGTTGCACTACTGGCAATGGGCATTGTATTGTGCCAATCACTGCAGCAGGGGCAAGTCATAATTGACAAGGTCCTTTGGTGCTACATCATAAGGGATATCACAGTGGGGGACATTGCCGGATGGGAGGGTGCACTGCTGAACATAAATCTCAATGCTGTCAAGGGCTGTGAAAGGGCCTTGGATAATGCCCTCACTAGTTGACCTTCTTCAGGGGGGAGCACCGCAGGATACTGTTAAGACCGTTCTATATTGCAAGAGACGTCTAGATACAGCACTAGGAAGGTGGCCGCAGGGAAGGAAGAAGATAGAGAACGAAGGGGACGGAGAATGACAGAAAATTACCATAGGCAGGAGCCCGAGTCCCGGCGAGGCTCGGGTGTATAGGTGTGGCCCCAGTGGGGCCCGGGAATGCGGCTCCGGCATGTTGAGAGGGCGTCAGGGATCACCTGGGTGCACAGCCCCTCGGGGGGGGCTCCGGAGATGCGGCTCCGGTATGTTGAGAGGGCGTCAGGGTTTAGCCCTCGGCATGCAGCCCCAGTGGGGCCCAATAGTTGATGTTCAGGAAATATTAGGAGTGTCGTATATGAAAGTTGTAGGAGTGGTGTGAATGGAATTCTGGGTAAGCAGGGCTTACAGGCTGTCATTGCCGCAACAGTCATGCAGTTGGTGCAGGGGTACTAAGGTGTCTCACAAGCACACTAATGGAGGAGTGACAGCAGCGGGTGTGGTGCTGCTGCCTTTTGGTTGCTGCAATGGCTTTGTGTTGCAAGGAGCTTGCTCAGATAGTTGTAAACAGCACTGTGGCATATACCTAATGCCATGCGTGCTGACCCAATCACCTGGTCGGCAACAGTATGCCACAAGTAGGTGTGTCTGTCTGGCCAGGCCATATCAGATGCATGTAGTCATGCAGTGCAGTCACCACTCTTGGGTGCCACACCTAACCTTGCCATGTTGCAACAGGTTGTCACACTGTGTTGCTAGGCTGTGGGCTGCCAGGCCAAGTCACACTGTGTCAGCCCTGTCAAAAGTATTGAAGTCCTTGTCACAAGATGTGACAGTGTCAGGGGACACTCTATTTTCCTACTTTATTCGGCCCTTACTCGCTCCAGAAGCACTTCCCAGCATGGAATCCAGCCTTCAGGGTCCAGGCCTATGGCCCAGAGTGTGGCCCGGACAACCGTGCAGCCATGAGTCTGGCCACTCACCACGACTCAGCATGACTGACTACAACTCACACATGCGCAGCCACACTTGACTCATAGTGACCCATGATACGCCCCATGATGTGTCCCATGAGACACTCCATGGCCTGACCCATGCAGATCTGTAGGGTATATAGATGTGGGCTCTAGGCCCCCTGGCTCCTCAGATCTGGTCTCTGAGGACTCTCCACTGTACACCCGTACTCTGTAGTCTCTATAGTCACCTCATCTATCCTATTCTCCACTCTATCCTTGCCCACCCAACCTACTCTATCGCTCTACCATTGACTCCAATCTCCGTCTACTCTTGGCGGCCTTGTAGGGTTACTGTATGCCCTCACAGACAGCCAGAGCAAAAATGAGTGAGATTCAGCCAGGACCCTAGGGGATTCCTGTGAGATCAAATCTAAGGATATACAGACTCCTCCATGAAGGTATATATGCTAAAGAGAAAATAGAAGTAAAGTGAAAGCAAATGGAAGCAAACCTGTGGATTGATCCTATGGAGGACCTAGGCCCCTAGGGCCACACTCCCTATTGCAGTCTATGACACTTGCCACCTGTCTGTCTTGGCTGCAGGCCTCAACAAGACTCTTGCCACATGCTTGCCGCTCAACCCTTGCACCTCTGCCTGCCGTCACAGCAAATGCAGCTGGTGGCAGTCTGCCACCCAGTCCTTGCATCTCTGTCTGTCCTTCATAGTGTAGTGTCCTTGCTGTTGGTGCTGCTGCATGCTCTGTCATGTGTGGCATCTTCTCTGTCAATCCTCACTCATGTGTAGGGGGTCCAATGTCACTATCGCACCCTCACTGTTGGTTGGCCTGCCCTCCACAGGTACTTGTCAAGAGTTGCAGGTGCCATGAGGCAGTGTTGTTGTATGCTTGCCACATTGGGTCTGCATCCTCTGCCTGTGGGTTTAGTTGCCAATGGCAGGTGGAATAGTGCCGTTGCAGGCAACAGCCTTGTTGTCCATGCCCCAGCCAGGCCCTCTTGTCATCTGTCGACACAGTATACTGTCCTTGTACTCCAATGACCTCAGGTCTCAAGTTATTGGGTTTGTTGCAAGGAACTGTTACATGTGTTGCTGGCCTGCTTTAGGGATGGTTGCAGACCAACTCAGGGGCTGTGTCAGGTTGCCATGGGACAGTTCCCTACTTTGGTAGTGAATTCCTGAGAGATCAGCTCTGAGGCTGATCAACCCCTACAGTGCTCCTATTTATAACCAGACATCCATGTACCCTGAATAAATCCATGAAGAAAGGTGTGGGGAAACATTACCTCTGTTCTATGGCTTGACCCATGGCTTTGACCCATGACTTGACCCATATGCTCACCCATGCTGTGCCCCATGGCACACCCACCCCATGAGTGTTCCATGAGTGTGAAGCTTTGGTGTTGATTACCTTCCAATCATTGTCACTTGAGGTCAATTGGTGTTGTTTGGCAAGTGTCCTTAGTCAGTACTTTGGAGTTAGGCCAGAGCCTAGAGTTGGTTGATGCATCCAAATATAGGGACTTCAGTGGCCAACCAGTGGAAGGTATTGGCTGATTCAAGGGATCATAGGGCTTGGGTTAGGTTGAAAGAACGTGTACCCTGACACCCATCCCATCCCATCCCATCCCTTGCCCCCCCTGCTGTGCTCACTCTACCCCTCCAACTTGCCCATACTGCACTCTGGCCCACCTGCTTTGAGTTAATTCTTCTGGTAACCCCTCTACAGAGGCAGCATTCCCCTAATGGCACCCCAGGGAGCAATTTCTCAAAATGGCCCCTCCTAAACTGGAGCCAAGAGTTAATGTACATTAGACTAGTGAATATCACAATAGTAGAGCATAGTGAATTGATTTGAAGCACATTCTTAGCTTTTAGCCTTCTGGAAGTGGCCCAACCAAGCTGCTTCCATGAATTTTTGTGAGTTTTGAGAGAGAAAGCAAATGCAGAAAAGCATTTCTGTATGCTATTTGCAATTAGGGCATATATGGTTTTTTTTGAGTAAATGGAGGATTCATTTTGAGCTCCAGCATGATACTGCTTATGTACAAGAAACAGTGATCAAAAGGCACTTGAAAGTCACTTCATTATGGTACTGTTAATAAAATAGTCACTACTCCAAGGTGTGTTAACTCTCAGCCCTGGTCAGGGAGGGGCCATTTCAAGAAATTGCTCCCATGGGGGCCATTGGGGGAACACTGCCTCTGTAGAGGGGCTACCAGAAGAATTAACTTGCCTGCTTGCCTCCTGTGCCATTCCCTACCTGCTGCACTCCCCCAACTGCTAGGCTCATCCTGCCAACTTCCCTCTTGCAGCCTATTTGTGAACCTCCTCTGGAGGGCCAAATAAGGCAGTTTGGTGCATATATGTGCCTAGCATCAACATGTTTAAGCTCATTCTAAGGTGAGTATACTTCAAGTAGTACAAACTATTTTGCCCATTGGTGTATAAACAACACATTAATGTACTTTAGCGGTTAGCGGGTCACAGCAGTTTGTGGGTCACTCCACACAGCCACGGCACCTGTTACTTTGTGCATGTAATTTCTCCATCAACACAGTGTCAAATTCATTCTAGAAGGGAATAAGGACTGCAGTCAGATTATTTGCTCTAGCTTACAGCTTTTATCCATCTGTTTCTGCTGTCCCTAAAGGCTGCCTGACCACTTCTATGCTGCACAGCCACAATTTTCAAGTCTGACTTTAAAGTACAACAGCAGATGCAATACTGCTCATACAACCTCTACACTGCATGAAACATCTGTTATGTATCTGTACCAGATGCCTACAGGAAGAATTTCAGTGCAGAGGCCTGGTTGTGGTATTTCTGACCATCAGAGTGCCAGATAAGGGCATGATGGGACAAACTGCCAAGTCGAGGCATTTTCAACAGAAACCCTCTTGCATACTGCTTATTGATCTATTCATTAGAGTCCCCCACATGCACCAGTAATCATCTGGACATTGTTGCATCAGCTGTCAGTCTTAGAAGTCAGACTCAAAAGGTGTGGCTGTGTATCATAGAAGTGGTCATACAGTTGTTTGGGGCAAGCAAAAAGGTTAAGTTCAAGTGGTGTACTAGAGCAGATAGTCCCACTGCAGTCCTTGGTCCTTGCTAGAATGAATTCAGCAATGTGTTGACAGAGAAATTACATGCACAAAGTAACAGGTACTGTGGCTGTGTGGAGTGACCCACAAACTGCTGTGACCCGCTAACTGCTAAAGTATGTTAGTACTAGTGAAAGTGCAATATTGTAATTACAGTGGTGACAAAAAGGTTTGCACCACACCCTGAGTGACATGTTGGCCCTGCTTGTTGTGAGGGCACGCAACCCACAATAGGACAAGCCGGAGGAACCGGAATAGGTGGGAAGGGTGTAGAGGATGTTGTCTAAGCTATTCCGATTCCCTGGAATGTGATAGAGTCCAATTCCGCTTCTGTTTGGTGGCTGGGGGTCCGGAACGGGTGATTCCGGATATTTGGTGAAGTGGTTGACTTGTGGGGCCAAGTCCGAGGAGGGGGATAGATGGGGAATGTGTAGGAGAACACACTACAACCAATTCCGAAGGGGCGGAGTTGATATTGAGCTATTCCGGCTCCGTTTGAGGATGGGAGGTCGGAATGACGCAATTCCGGAGTTGGCAGTCCGGAATAGGAATTGGCAGGTGTAGAAGGGCAAGCAGAGAGCGGAATAGGTATGAGATGAGATGCTGGGTTACTATTTCCCACAGGAGGTTGCGGGGAATCCTCAGAGATCAGATCTGAGGACTCCCGTACTATCCTACTCTACTATATATAGGAATTCGGAGTGCACCGCTATCCAAAACATGTCGGAAGTGTTGTCTAGCCTTCCTGTGCCCTTGTATAGCCTATTCCGATCCTGCACTGCCCATTCCGCTTGTTGGAACAGCATTCCAGTGATGCATCGCCTTGGGGCGGTGCAGAGGTTGCGCATGGCTATGCAAGGGTGGGAATGGACTGGAATACCTGGAGAACCTTTGGAATAGGAGCCTGGGCATTGCCTGAGGCAGGGACATCTTGTCCTGTCCCATTCCGTTCCATATTGAGCTGTTCCATGGGGTTTCAAGGTGTCGCGGAGTTCGGAATATCGGAATAGGCTTCGGAGTTGCTGTAGTGCCCTGACACTTGTGCAATGTAAGTCACGGTCATCCAGGCAGCCTTCTTGCCAAATCTAGATACTGGTTTAATATAAAACTGTAATCCCATCTATCCTGAAACCAGGGGAAGGCTTCTGACCGATTTTGGGCCTATCAATGCAAGGAGTAATGTGACTGAAGGTGCACAGACCATTGAGTGTGCAATCAGTCTAGGTGCATCTCACAGGCATAAAGACCAGCTTGTCTCCTCCGTAGCTTCCCACACACCACAGCAGAGATGCCTGCAACACCTTTTACTCCTACTTGATGCCCCACAAGAACCTTTTCCAAGCTCACCCCAACCCGCCGGGCTCTGATTGTGGGCTGGAAGGAGGCCGGTTGAACAGGGGGCCGGATTGCCAACACCTTGGCTGTCACCGCTCAACTGTGAACTGACTTACTCCGAAATATAAGAAGGCACCATCCTTCTACTGGCAGACACTGGTCTCTGGACGGCCCCCACACCTCTCAGACCATGATCAACAGCAAATGGTTCACTGGATCGACTCTGGTAAGGCACGCAACGGCAAGGACATCCACCACTGGCTCTTCCCCCATGTTTCAGGCTCAACTATCCACCTTGCCCATCGCCAGGAGGGCCTCTTTGGCCACATTTATCACAAGAAATCTTTCCTTCCCAGGCATGCCATCAAGTACTGGCTGGCCTGGGCCAAGGCCGTTGAGCAGTGGACGGTAGACAACTGGCGCAAGGTCATCTTCTCTGATGAATCAAAGTTCAACCTCTTTGGCTCAGATGGCAAGCTGTACTGCTGCCATTGCCCAGGAGACGAGCTCCTTCCTCAGAATGTGCACAAGATTGTGAAGCACGGGGGCGGGTCAGTGATGGTCTGGGGATGCCTCGGCCCCTGGGGCACTGGCCGCTCTCTTGCATCAGAGGATGCTGCAACGCACTTGGATACATCAAAATCCTTGACACTGCTCTTTGCAACTCTTGCATTGACCATGGCACACAGATGAAGAAGATGATCTTTCAGCAAGACAACACACCCATCCATACAGCCAAATGGACCAAGGCATTCTTCACCCACGAGCAAATCACAACACTCAACTGGCCGCCTTACTCTCCAGATCTGAACATCATTGAGAAAGCCTGGCATGAGCTTGACCATCAAATCTGTGCTTGAGTCCCTCTTCTATCTAATGAGGATCAGCTGTGGACAATGCTGCAGGAGGGACGGGCGGGCCTGAACCTTGAGTACATAGATAAGCTGTACCACTCCATGCCTGATTGTGTAGCAGCTGTGATTGCAGCAAACGGGTACTGGATAGATTACTGACGGGCAATGTCATGACACGGTTCAGGGTGTGGTGCAAAACTGTTTGTCACCACTGTAGTAGTAGCCATGGTAGTGATAAAATTGAGCTGTTTAGATACTGGATTTCAGAATGTGCTGAACATGGCTCACTGTCTTCTTCTTATCAGTCACTTTGACTAAGAAAGCAAGAAGTTGATAATAAGCCCTCTCCATGGGCAATTACTACTTCTGGTACTCAGCAGTTTGCAGGGACTTAGTGATAGTGAAGCAATCCCTCAAGCAGACACAATCCCTCAAACAGAAGCAATTGCAAATATGGAATCAATACATTATCCCGGAAGCAAAGCCCTCAGCAGAAGTACTTAAATGAGGGGGCAAGAGCAAACTGCTCCAAGCTGCTGGCCAGAATTCAATTGCTTAGCGGAAATAAAACTGCTAGTGGAAATAAAATCTTGAGTGAAAGCAGAACACGAAGCGGGACCTCAGAAAGTGCGGGAGCAACAACTTCCAAACAGAAGCAAGAAACTATGAGTCCTTCAAAAGCAGAGTTATGGCCTCCAGTCATGAGAAGTCAGACCCCACAACTCATTTCACAAAGGCTGTGCAGCTCGTTGTCATCAATATTTACGTTACAAACACGCTGCTCTCATACAGTTTCACTGGACCATGCAAGTTTACAAGCAACAAGCGCGATACCTAACTGGGCTGACTTGGTAGAAATGCTGACGTTGGAGACCGTTCGTGCTGCTCTGCATCCCCATCTCTTCCTCTCGACTCGCAGTTCGTCACAGAATGGCCAGCAAGGGCCAGAGTCTCTCCATAAGCCGGCACTTTGGTCGGCTGTGGCTGCTGTTGGACCATTGATGCTGTCTGCACAGATGATGATGTCACCGCAGTAGGGGGACTGGCCTGGTAATACGGATAGTAGGAATAATATGCAGCGTTAAGCGGACTCGGAGTGACACCAGCCGATGGACTCTGGCCTACCCCGTTGAGCGCTCGCGGTGTAGCCGGACTGGTGGGCACAGAGGACGCGGGGGCTGTTGTACCTGAGGCTCCAGCTTGCAGGCTGACTCCACTGGTTTTTACCATGTTGAGGACTGCGGCCAATCCACTTAGCTGCGCAGGGTCCAGGAGACTGAGGTTAATCGTGATATCCAACATCTGGCCATTCTCCCTTGTCCCAACGAGGACCGCAGGTGGGGGTGCGTTCGCTGATGATGCTTCAGTGGCCTGGACGGGACGAATGCCGAGCGTTTCAAAGGCGGGCAGAACAGAGGCAGGGATTTGTAGCGGGATCGGGTGCGTCGGCACAGCACGCACGGGCGTTGCCGTTGTCAAGGATGCCATCCCAACCACCGATGTTGAAGTGGCTAACGGGGCTGTTTGGTCAATCGCAGCTGGTATATGAGCAGACGGAAGCGAGGCTTTGGTAGACGTCGGCACGGATGGCGCTGTCGGTGGTACCAAAGATGTTGCAACTGTTGGGGGCTGTGCCGCTGTAGAGGGAGACGGTACGTTCAGTGGAGTAATAGATGTAGCCGGGGATGTAGCTGGCGCATAAGATCCAGGAGTGGCAGCTGCTGATACTGTAGCAACCCCCGTTCGTTGAGCGGCTTGTGTTTGAGCTTGTGCATAGGCAGCCCACGCTTGAGCGTACTGCATATACGCAGCTCGGTAGTCTCCAGACTGTGCTTGTCGTTGTATCTCAGCACTGCTGATCGGGACAGCGCCGGTTGCAGCGGTATAACCGGCATATGGGTTACCCGGCGTCCTTGCAGTGGGCGAATGTGCTGCAGCCGATGCCTGAGCGACAGCGGCGAGCTGCGCGGTATACGCCTGGTACGCCTTCCTTGCCTCAGCTTGCTCCTTCTCCTTCTTCTCCCGGGCATCTTTCTCCATCTGCGCAAGCTGGTCTCGCGTGGCACGAATCTCGGTGTTGAGCAGCGCATTGTACCGTCGATCATCATCCAGAGCAAGAGACTGAACTTGATACAGCTGTTCTGATGGAGCCTCGTGCTAAATCGCTCAGGCTTCGTTCCACGTGCCGTACAAAGCTTAACACACCTTAGCTGATTTCGTTCTTATGCTATGGAATCGATCCTGGAGTGCCTTTCGACGCTTGAGTAGGGCCAGATTGCTTCTGAGATCTGCCGTTTGTGCGTCAATGATTTCCAAGGAGAAGCAATTGTCCTGACACACCTTGGACATCTTGACGAAGAGCCCCAGCCTCTTCGTCTTCTTTCTCTTTCCTCTTCAGATTCCGCGTTCTTGTTGAAAGGATGTCTTCATCGGGCTGCTGAAAGATGTGATACGGCAGTAGACGGTGGACAACATCAGTTGCATCTCTGAAGGGGGTCTTGTAGTCGGGATAGGTGACTGCAAGCTGGTCCGCAAGAATAGCTTGCGCCACTCTGGCTATGCGCTCAAACCCCGAAGCCTTCAGCGTCAAGCCAAGCTACATACCTGTGCGCGGCCTCTCGCATCAGGAGGGCATCTTCTTCCCTTGCTATCCGCTTCCTCTTGGCCGATTCCTTCTCGGTAGGCTCGTCAGCCTTTCGCTGTGTATTGTTGGGCTCGCCCTGACCGGCCGGTGTCACTGTGTTGTCTGCTGTCGCTTTCGATGTTGACGGCGCCAATTGAGCCGCATAATAGGCAGCATAAGCAGCTGGCGAATACGACTGTCGGCGGGAGGCACTTGTAGAGGGCGAGGTAGGTGAGATTGCGGCTGCCTGGCGTTGTTCTGTCTGGGCCGGTGCGTGCGCCATGAATGGTCTTCCGCAACACGCGCAGACGCGTGATTCAGGGCTGGTCCCGTCACGGATTCAATTATTCCCAAACGACGTACAACCCTTTGCCAGTGAGCAAGCAGTGAGTCATGTGTGTAGCTCAATGCGACATTGCAAGTTTACGACAGGCGTGCAGCAACCTCCTCCCCGCTTTGGTCAGACTCAGAACGTCACATGGCTTCTCCGCTTGATCCCACTGCTAGGGCTGCCCCTCACGTCCAGGCTCCCGGGCGCAACATGCTGCGTTTCTTCACTTTCCTTACCCGTGGCCGAGCAGGGTTAGAATTCTAGCTGTCCGCGAAGTCCACAGTCCTGTACCGCCAAAGTGGCACGGAACTGCTCACCAGGCAAACACTTACCCTTGCTTCCAGTGCAGTGCAATATTGATACCCACTATGGCAATGGAATCATCCGAAAACAGGAACGAAATGGGTTCGGGTTCGGCCCCAAGCACACATAAAACATTTAATTTCGTCATTTGAGCACATCATAAGAGGAGCGCATCGTGACGTTCATGGAGTATCATGAGGCGTCACTATTAGGGGATCATAACTGGCGTTGAAAAGACATAAACCAGATGTACTGGTCTGGAGAAGTGAAATGAAACATCGCGGGCCATGTGCATCCGTGTCCGGTTTGGTGGGAGTCGCTTAAACGGCCCCAGCCTCAGCCATGGGAGCAGGCGCCCCACCGCCGAGCGGAACGCCCTTCTCGCCGGGTTGGTACTGCCTGCCGACACCGCCAACACCGACGCCGGTCATGCCAAAGCGACTGTAGTCGAGGGTGCGCAGTTGGAACAGGTGCAGCGCCAGGAAGAACGGCATTGTGAACAGGTCGAGGATACCATAGAAAATCATCTCGCCGTCAGATGTGATGACGTTACCGCCCTCGGAGAGGCCCCACGAAATGGGGTAGATGAGCCAGATGAAGGCGAGGTACGCGGCTGCGGGCATGTTAGCATGATCAGAGCGGCTTTGTGGAGAAGCACTCACCACCACGCGTATGTAGGCTGCGCACATCATTTCCGACATAGCCAGCCGAAATTCGTCCTGGCCCAAGGAGGACGGAGACGACGTAGATAAGCGAAGCACAACCAAACCCATAGTAGCCCCACTTGTACGAGCTTGGGGTGAGCGCGCCGACAAGACCGCAGATAACGGACACGTCGATCATGAACATCGCGCCAAAGATGTCCGAGACGGGGAGTGCCGAGGCGAGTGCGACCTCGAGAACGAGGAGCGGACCCGTGAGGAACCACATCACATACCTACACCACTTTACCACTGTTAGCTTGGTTGAGATCAAGATGACTAGCAAGCTCACCCAGATGGCACGGGTTGCAGGCTCTCCGGCGTAGTCTTGGTGCCTGACCCCATAGAACTCAGCAGTGACAGGCGTCGCGCCAAGATCAGAGGCCATGGAGTAGTACACGATGGTGCCGACTGTGAGAATGGCTATGGCAAGGATGTGGAACGCCCGGGTACCGCGTCGGCGGGAAAAGCTCCAGCCGACAAAGAGCAGGTCGGTAAGCAGGAAAGTGGCGAAGACGGCCCAGAGCCAGTCTGACCCATTCGTGTTGATGTCGATCCCGCTGTTACTCGGGTTCGCGTCGAGGGCGTAGTTACCGGCTGCCATTTCGTGAGTGGTGTTTGTGAGTATCGGGGGCTGGGGGATGACTCGTTTGAGGGCAGCTAGAGTGCTGGAGGGGTGTTGGCTGGCCCGGGACAGCTTTATATGCAATCTGAGAGGTATGGCATGGTCCAGACCCACGGAGACGAAGCAGGAGTCGGTCACATACTTGGGGGGCTTTGCCCACCGACATGCTTCTCACGAGTAACCAGCTCGCCAGTTCGCGAGGTGCAATGACGTGACATGACGGCAAATCTCCAACCGATGAACGCCTCGAGTATGGCCAATCATCAGACACAAAGCGGCGCTTGCCCAAAGCAAGCGGAGGATAGTGTAGTCCTGCTGAATGTGAGTGAGCACATATTTCGAGAACATGAAGGCAATGATGCGAGAATGCGGGGAAGGAGGCAATGTTGTCGTTGTCGCCGCGGCGCTGTGGCGTCATCCTTACGGCAAGCGATCCGCACTCGCCCCTTCCCGAAGCTCTCGCCTTCCTTTCAAGGAGGCTCGTCTCTTCGCGAACCCTAAGCCTGCCTCGCCCAGCACCGCTTCCAGGTAAGTAGTCTGGGAGCTCTATTAACAGTTCACGCATTTGCATCAGGACAAAACCAGAGATAGGGCGTGCCGGCGGTCGGCTCCCAATCCAGATGCGGATCATGGTGTGAAACGGTGGTCCGCCTGACTGTTGGAGCATGATGTTGTTTTCGAGGTCTATTCCGCGGAACTCTAGATCCTCGGCGTGCATCCAGACATTGGAGGACAATTGACTTTTGCGCTGTCACGTTGGTGAGCTTGTGACCTCCACCAGTTAGTACACCACCCATGACTCGCCTTTGCGCCGCTTTGTGCTCCAATGACCTGACGTAAACGCGGGGAGGGGTTTGCAGACATAGCCGTCTCGTCTATTAAGAATGGTAGAATCACGGCTCGCGCATGCCAGCATATCGGGTAGTACTGACGAGAGTCTGGGCCAGTCACGTACCTCTGACCTTCTCGCACGGTGTATTTGGCAGAAGATTAGTTCGTAGCCAAATATGCGCTGTCTGCGCTCTAAATAAACGCGTGCAGCGGCCGGCCTTCTATCCCACCTGTTTTCGCCACGTGCCAGCAGCCGTTCGAGAGGTCAGGCTCGTCTTGTGGCTCGTTCCAGAACGCCAGCTGAGTCTCATCTGGTGCTCACCGTAATCTCCGAGGCAAGGAAGCAATGGGACTGAGCGGCGGCGGTTGCCGAAGATGCAGCTTGGCAGGTTCTAGCATTTCGAAACGACAAACGAAGTCGAGAACACGTTGAAATCCCTGAGTCCAAAGTGCAGAATCGAGTGTCTTGGTTGCCTGCATGGCTGAATGTAAAGCCATAATACGAAGGCAGGGCGTTCTCTCGGGATAACGACCCAAAGCCGAGGAGGAAGCGAGCAAGTCGACTATATCTGGATGTATTGTCGTAATGAATTGCAGATGGAAAGTGCCAGAACAGGACGAGGATGGAAATGTACAGGAAGAGAGAGACGCCGCAAGGTCCGCAAATCAAACCACTGGACAGACGCATCAGCATTGCACATACAGCCCCAGCTTAGCCGCACTCACACAATACAGCATTCACACAGCCGTCGTTCTCCGGGTTGTTGGTCACCTGAGCATACTTGCCCCATACCGCCTTCCCTCCAGTTGTGACGATACCCAGCTCGGAGACGTTGACCTCGATGACTGTGCCCTTTGTGAGGACACCCAATGAAGTGTACATCGGTGATTGTGGGTTCTTCTTCACGCCGATTATCGGTAGCTGGAAGGTTGCCTGCAGATCCGGATGTGTGACATTCGCCTTCTTGACACGCAGACCCATTGGGCGGATGAAACGTTCGAGCTTGACAGGTTTGCGCGTAAAGCCCTCCCCAACGAACGTCGCCTTCGTAACCATCCGCTTCCATGCCTTCTTCTTCCCCTTTCCTGTCCGCAGCACCTTGAACACCTCCTCTTCCGCCACCCCACGCACTTTCGGTAGAGGCACGGAGTACTTTGCGGCCTTGTCCTTCCTCCGCTGCTTGACAGCCGAAGAAAGTGCCTTGGCATTGTTTTGTTGCTCGCGGTCAAGCAGGTAGGTGGGCAGTGCAGTGCCAGACTCTTCGGTGGAGGATGTCGTTTTGAGGTTCCGCTCGTCGTGCTGCTTGAGCGTCTTCTTAAGCTGCACCTTCTTAGCATACTGTGCTTGATGAAGAAGCTTCGCCTTGAAACCATGCATAGTCTGGGTCTTAGCAGACATGCGGTGGGCTTCACGAGCAGCGCGTTTCCGCCTGTATGGATTGTGAGTATGGCGACGAGAAGGACAAATCAGAGAAACGCACTTCTTCTCCTCATAATCTAACCGCCGCCCATGCCGCTTGATGTGCTCTTCGATATATTCGTTCTGGGGCTAGATTGCAGAAAGCACGTCAGATACAGGTCTGACAGCGTCTGAATGCAGTACGAGCGTACCATGTTAGCCTGTAACAGCAAGAGAGCGAGTATGGAGGAGGAAGGGCAGACGACGAGCCAAAAGTTGAAAGCGCTCCCTCACGCGAACGGAGCCAAAACGAACCGTGATGGGCCGGAGTTGGGCTGGCCATTCAGTTGGTCCCGCCGTCATCACGCGTCAGGGCCAAGGGCGCACTCCACGTTACCAGAGAGCACGGACGGGGCGACGCGCAGTGAAGACCATATTCAGCACCACGTAGATCCACCGCATTCATCGATACCTCGCCTCACCCATCTCCTCTACGGCTTGCTTGCCTTCTGTCATACCGAACCCCGCTCAAAAAAGGACATTGAGTCTCAATGTCCAACGTTCTCTTTGACCAACAAAACCCCTATGGACCTCCTCAAAGTCAATACTACGGCGCTTCGCCTTCCCACGCGCCTAACCTCCAATTCTACCAGTCGGACCCCTCCGGCTACAATGCATACAACCACCGACCAAGTTTAGAGGGAAACGTTGGGAGTGGCGCGGGCGTAGGTGGTGTGGGAGGCGCGGCGCCGTATGGACGAATCGAGGGACCATGGTGGTATGCGTTTGGAACAGGGGGACTAGAGGGCGAGCCCCCGTTGTTAGAAGGCCAGTAGCGAACTCGTTGTATCGGTGCCGTCTCCTGACCGTCCCTACAGAACTCGGAGTCAACTTCCATCACATACGCGCCAAATCGCTAACGGTTCTCAACCCCCTCCAACGAGTTGATGCTCGCATAATGGATGATGCCGATCTAGCTGGTCCACTCCTTTTCTGCTTCTGCCTTGCCATGTTCCTTCTCATAGTATGTCATCCGTTTCTTTCGCTTAGCGGTCCGTTTTAACAGCTCTACCTCTACAGAGTGGCAAGCCCCAATTCGGCTACATCTACGGTGTCGCTTTGCTCGGCACCACAAGCGTATACGCGCTTCTGAATTTAATGAGCGAAACCGGAATTGACGCATACCGGACGGCGTCAGTATTAGGCTATTGTCTCCTGCCGATGGTCGCCGTGGGTGCATTGAGCGTGGGAGTGAAGCTCGAGTGCGTCTGTACATTGGTATTTGTTGCGTTTACTTACCAGGACCAGTGGCATGCTCGGCTACATCGTCTCCCTGCTCAGCGTATCATGGTGCACGTACTCCGCAAGCGCCATCTTCTGTGCTGTACTCGCGATGCACGACCAGCGTCTGCTCGTCGCATATCCCGTTGCGCTGCTATATGGATGTTTTGGGCTCTTGACGGTGTTCAATGTCGGTGGCGTTGTGAAGTCATAGGTCACTTTTCGACGGCGACAATGTGCCAGGAAGAGCAGATGTGCGCAGAGTGGCGAGCGTCTTGTGAGGGTCACCGGTTCTCGAACAGGACTTCAGGGGGACTTGCAGCCATGAGAGTCAATGCGCTCCAGAGATAGCTTCCTGGGCTTGGGACCAATATATTCACGTGATGTCTCTTTGTCAACTGTACCGATGCCGATCAGCGGCCGTTATCACTTGAGCCTTTCTCCGCAGAGGTGTCTTTTTGCATGCTGCCACAGAGGTTCTATACGCATTGTGGGTGGATCCCTGCAACATTTCCATGATGTGCTAGCCCCAGTGTGGGACCGATCGTGCTTGCAAGGTGGCCTGGAGGTGAAGGCGAGAACGTACCACCACGGCGTGAACGGATAGGTGATCACGACCGTTTCAATCGGGCATTGCTCTCGCCACCCCCATTGAAGGCGCAAAACGGCGACGTTAGAGCTTCTCCCCGACAGCGTCTGTGAGGCTCCACGGAGACACGGCTGCCTCACGCCACAGTACGATGTGATCCACACAATGTATGCTGGACCCAAGAAACATTGTTTCGCGCTGTCGCGTTTCAAGCCATGGTACGGTGAATATAACGACGTGGGTTGAACGTTCATTGTAGCATACTGCTGTCCACCGGGGCTTAATGTAAGCACGCCGGCCCATTCAACCTGGCCCTTTCTGAGAGAGGGGCTTTCTACCACGAACGCGACCCCGATCGAAGGGGTCTATTTATTGTTATAAGTAAGTTATCCAGTTCCAATTGATAATTGATCGCGAGGTCACATGCAGAGTTGGTCAGGTACGTCCCTCCGGACGCTTCCGCTCAATTTCCCAGTCTTCCTAAGGAAAAGAAGCGCCTGCACCGCCTCGCACTGCACGCACAGCCCAGACTGTCGCAGTCGTTCCGGACCTTCCAACCCAAGATCCTGTCAGCGCTTGTCCGTCGGCGACACGGTCACGTTCGAACGTGCTTACTGGAGTCATGCCCTGGGTGTTGCTTCTCTCCGCGCTCGGTGCGACCCAAAGCAACTGGGGACCTTGATGTCCTGCACAGGTTACATCGTCATTGGTCCTCCAACAGACCCCATCACCGATCGGCAGGCGCATGTTGCTGAGGGATGAGAAATTTGTATGGCTTGGTAGTCTAACTGTTTCGAATGTTACCCGCCCGCCACTCCCGTCCACGACCCACTAAAATGTCACGTATATCAGTCGCCGAGCTCGACCTCTATACTCACCCTTTCCCTCCCCTCCGCGGTGTACTGTAGGCTGTCTCGCGCATCGGGCAGCGGCTTGGCCGTCCTGCACCCTCACACCGCTCGGCGGAGAGTGTCACTATGTCGTCGATTACGGCATCAGATCTAACCCAAGATGAGCTCAATGAGCTCGTCATGCACGGGTTGACAATTAATGTAAGCCCCTGTGTGTGTACGCCAAGGTGCCTTGCACTCACGAGACGCTACACAGCGACTTTATGGTGAGGGAGCCAACATCCTCGTTCCGAGACTCGTCCCTGATTGTTCCGATGTCAAGTTGCTGCTTTAGCTTGGATGGTTTACGGCGCGTAGCCACCACCTTTCTCTATGCTCTGCGTAGCTGACCCTTCTTCAGAACACTTTATTACGCTGGATAAAGAGGCAAGTATCTGACGATACATACTCCTTTCGACTTCTCACTCAATATGGTGCAGATAGTGTATATGTGGTACTGGAGCAAGCGCATAGAAGTCGGTCGCATATTGTTCTTCCTGGTGACTTATCTCCCGAAGACAGGCCTACGTTACGCTGACCATAGCACAGAATCGCTATGGAGTCCCATTGGAGTTCATACCCATTGTGATCGGTGGGCTAGGTCATACTGTAAACCATCAACAGTGCTTACTAGATTTCCAGGGAACATAATGCCGTATCCCACTGAAGACGTACGTGTCTATTTTGTGTGTGGATGAATCAGTCACCGGCATCTAACTCCAAATGTTTTATAGTTGTGCGTTCTCCGTAGTGCTCATGTAGAGGCACGGACCAACCGCTGAGTAGCTGCCACGCGTGGTACTCCTTTCAACAATTTAGCAATCTGGCAAGTCTGGCTGTCGTGCAGCGTACGTACTATTTGTACACTTTTTGTTATCTGTTTCTGATGCTTTCGTCCAAGTTTGCCTCATGTTGCGAACTTGGGCATTATTTGGTGCTCGCCGCAACGTGTTGATTGGACTGTCTGTTTTCATGATTGTAGGTGTGACTAGCCCGTGACCCATGTCATCTACTGACGCCGTATCAGGCATGCGCCTTTGCAAGTGGTGTAATCATTGCCTTAACTGGGGGAGGCAGTGCATGTAAGTAGAATCTAGCTTAACCTGCGGGGTTCGCAGCTGAGGCACAGCAGTCATCATTGATCCCACATTGACGATGGTGGGCTGCGACAATATCAAACCACTGGACGACCGTTTCTACATTGTGTGGATTCCCATCATAGTGTTCGACTTCGTCTTGTGCATTCTGTCCATCATCAAGGTATTAGAGCACCGTCAGTAGTCTCTTGTGGACGCAACAAAACGAGCCACCGACAATGTTTTCTTATTTGTTTTGCAGGGCGAGACGACGTGCACAGCCCATTGGTGGACCTGCTCCATCGAGACGGGTTGGCTTACTTTGCACTCAGTCTAAGTAAAGAGCTTCACGCGGGCGTGACCTTGTGGCTGTAGCTGATATATTCACAGGCCTCGGTATGTTGAATGCCTGTATGTACGCAATAGCGCCGGTATGTAAGCAGCGATCCCGCACAAGTTCAACACTCATCTGTTGCGAAGCTGCATCTCAAGCCCCTCGGAGTACCGTATGTCATCCTTTGACTACGACGAGCTTGTCTCACAAATTTCTACCCAGAGTTCTTTCCTCTGTTCTCTGCGTCGCTTGTTCTAGGATGTTGCTAAACGTTCGTTCCATGGCGGGAACGCAACGGCCGACATTGTCCGAAGTGTCACCGCCAGTGGAAAATTCCAATTTAACAACAATGGACAACATCGTATTCGAGCAGAGCGAGGAGCGTTCATATCCAATGAGTCTTGTGTAAAAGTGGGTCCATTTGTCACGCATGTATTTTTTTTATTGTTGTACCAGTTGCCGTATACCTCTCCCTACCCTAAATTCAGATGCCTCATCACGGACAGCGTTGTGGGCTCCTGCCATTGAGTCAAAGTGGGAGCGTGAAATAGGTCCAATCCGAAATCATACTTCAATACGTCGCTCGTGCTAAAGGATCATATGCTCAGAAGGGGAGGGCACAAGGATTCAGAGCAGGAAGTCAAGGTTCAGTTAGAAGACATGTGGGGCCCGAGAAGCGCCCACCGGATTCGGAAAGCGCGCTAGATCGACATCCGATTCATGCGCCTCGGGCACATTCTGCAATTAGGAGTCAGGAGGCGGGCGAATCGTATAAAGTCATGTCCTTTGTCGAGTGCTCCTGTAGATCTTTGCTTCACAGATGCACACCGAGCTCACTGGCACCGACCATGCTCCTCCTCCTGCGCTTCCATCCCATAACACGTGCTGAAGCTGTGCTCCTAATTTGGCTGTGTGCTCTCCTCAGCTTCCATCAGGTCCGCTTCGCACTGCGTTCTGCTCTTGCTTCTGTTACACACAGGAGTTGTGTCCTCCTTCTAGCTGCTGCCTACTTGAGTTCTAGCTTACCTTGTTATCAAGTGAACACCCGTATCTCCCTGAGGGATCGGCTCGGATCAAAGGCGTTACCCCGATCCGGATTTGAAGCTGGACCCCATGCAAGGCTTGTTAGCAGCTTGGGAGTTACAGGAACCGCTCTATGGTTTGCCACTGTCATGCGGCAACTTCCTATGTCCGGAGCAAACATGCCGGAAGATATTCCTACCCCACTGGTCTACGCGTCTTCCACAGCAAGGGAATACATTTTGCTGTGTTGACGTTATCCGCTCGTGCGCCGCCGCATTTTGCCTCATGTTCGTACAGCCACAAGCGTGAGTAGAGCGGTCCTTGTCCTCCGCTTTCCCCAAAGGACTCGGCTAACCCGGCCTCAGGAATTTCTGCGACCTGGGCCATTGATTCTGTTGCTCTTGTTACGGCAGGTCTGCTGCCGGGTGGGAATGCTGGTGCTCCACGTGCCCTTCTGCCTTTGTCCACATGCCACCTCGCATCTCATGATCTCCTACCCTTAACGCTGGAACACGCAATCCGACGTCCATGGACTATCATGATGACAGCGACGACGACGAAGCGTCTCAATCTCCGCTCATCCCTAGATACAAGAATATGCGACTCTGTCCATTATCTAAGGCTTTCCGGGGCTGCGCACTCAATCCGGTATCGCCTCAGGGGCTAGCCGACGTCCCATGGACCCACATCCCCCGACTCCCGACCCCGCGCTAGCGGGTATATACGCGTTGTTGACAAGTCCGGCAGTCGATGTACCCCCCAGTGTCTCAGTGTACATTATCTCCACTTTGGCAAGCTACTCTCCAGAGATACCCAGCGCGAGCTTGCCGCAGTTGTAACACCATGGCCTCAAGCACGAATCCGTTGGACCTTCAGGATATCGTCCGATCTGCTTTGATTCTGAACGTGAGTCGTCAGAAGCGCGTCAGAAGCGGGGCCTCATGTTTCGACTAGCAAGTCTACAGTGAAGCTGCTTCCGTCCCTAATGAGACATTCATCTGACTATACCCTTCTATAGTCGGCTCCTTGGCATTCATCCTTTACGGTGGGCATCTTCATGACAACAGGCATTTGTACGAGCTCTAATTCCACCCTCGTACAGACCACTTCCTGACCCTGCATGAAGAGGTACGGTCTGTGGGCGAACTTGTGATGAGTCAGCGCTTATCATCTCGCATTCTAGGTCCGCTACATGTGGCCCTGTGATCGAATAGAGATTGGCAAGATCTTGTTCTTCCTCGTATGCATGCGTCTCTCAGAGCCGCGGATATCAGTCTGACACAACGACCAGAATCGATATCTCGTCCCGGCCGAATACGCAGTAACACTCTACGGTACGGGTCACCGGCCTGCGTAGACTGCGTGCTAACGATCTGGCAGGATTCCTTGCTACTCCCAGCATAACAGTATGTCCATATGGCATACATCTTCGGCATATGCTCATACCTCCTCTTCAGGTATGCAAGGCACTGTACACGTTCCAAGAATTCTCTTCCCTTGCAAGCTTGGCTGTGGTTCAAAGTGAGTCTTCATGACTTTCCACTGAAGTAGAAGAAGGATCGAAACTGACCTAACCTCAGTTGTGCTGCTAACTCGGACCTGGATCCTCTGGGGTGCAAGCAAGCTGCTCCTCGCAACGCTCATTATCTTTCTCGTCGGGTGCCTATATGCGACAGGCATCCTCCTCCGCTTCATCAGCAATGGACAAGACTGTACGTTTGATGTGTTCTTCTCCCGCCGCCGTGTGCTAATGTCAGCTAGTCCTTGTTGATCCAGAGCTGAACATTGGCTGTGTCGTCATTCAGGATCCTGACCCATGGTTCTGGACGTTCTGGCTACCAATCATCGCCTTCGACCTCGTGCTTTTCCTGCTCACGCTCGTCAAGGTGATCCAGCACCGGCGGGAGGTGATTCACGGTCCGCTTGTCGACATCTTACACCGGGATGGCCTGATCTACTTCGCGCTAAGCTTAGGGCTGGGCGTGGCAAATATGATCATTTTTGCGTTAGCCCCTGTGCACCTCAAGTCAATTGCCCTCCCGTATGTCCACCTTTCCTCCCTGGCATCATGCATGCTGACAAGTAACAGTCTCATGACCGCGACCCTGTGCGTAACGTGCTCCCGCATGCTCCTCAACGTCCGACACGTTGGGGAACACATTCCCTCGCCAGAGCCGTCGGAGAGCACGTTTGGTTTCCGCGCCGATGGTTTCGAGCTCGACGTTCTGCGGCGGCGGCACCGCTCGGCAGACTTTGTTCAGCTCTCGCCACTCTCTCCTGAACTGCCATCGCCCATTCGCCGCGCAGATGACTGGCGCCGCAAAGTGCAGGTTGTAACGGACCCGAGTAGCAGCGGAGGTGTACACAGCATGCAAGCTTCTGTGGTGTCGGCTGGCACCGGCAGCAGTGGCAGTAACTACAGCCAAGGCGCACTAAGTGCCTTCCGCTTCGACTCGCCAATCGCCCCGACGGCGCTGCCCACTGGTAGGAGGGACAGGTCCTTCTCCCTTGCGTCAACCGCGCTGACATCGCCGGTGTCGCCGCCATCGACGACGTCGGACACACCTTTGAGGACTCTGCGTGAGGAGCGAGAGATGCACATCGGGTTGGCCGTTTGATGGATTGACGAGGAGCCATTGACAAGGATCACGACTCATCACGGACTGCATTGCTACTGACGATCTCCACGACTATGATATCCCTTTGTACGATCCCCCCCATTGTGAGAATAGCAAGTGTGATACCAATCTATACCATGTTATGTTATGTGCTTGGCAAACAGGTGGTCGGCGCCCGTGGCGGAGGCGAGTGAACGACCTCCGACTCGCGAGGACGTCTGTCCCTCATTGCACCGCGCCTGGACCCTGAAGGCGATCCTTCGCTTCCCGCCGCTCACCATCCAGAGTACATTGAGACCCGCTCAAGTTGTCTCGGCTTGCTTGGACAGGGTCGCCTGCGCTCATAAATACTTCATGAACGATTGGCCATCATGCAGCCCTGTCTCCTCCTGTCTCCTCGCAGCTCGAAAGCTCGACGCACCCTCCGATCCCCCGTCACTGAAGTCCAAACATCCTCCCACTTTCCCTCCATCGCAGGAGCTAAGTTCTCCTGATAATGTCGAGTGCTGAGAGCTGGCCATGTTGGGAGGACCCGGTTGTGATCGCCGCGCGCGACTTCTGTCTCAAAGTCGGCATGGAGCAGCCCCCATCCGACCGTTATGCTTGGGATAGGTGGAACATGGCTCACGTGCATACAATGTGTGTACCGCTCACACTGGACTGCAGCAACCTTCTGACGATGCGAGTAGCCTGATGAACCGCCTTGAGGCGACGTACAAGAACGCATCGCACATCGCTGCGAACGACTATGCCACATATTGGGCTGTCGCATACGCGGATGTTCACTTCGTGCTCGATCACCACGTCTCGGAAGAAGAGTTCTACTTCCCATGCTTAACGGGTGGCATCATGGAGCCGAATACAAAACAGCATGCGGTGCGCTTGATACCTGCGTATGGCGAACTTTGAATGACAGTGCTTCCAGGAGTTCGCCAAGCAAGTCGAGGACACACTTATGTACCTAGGCACGGTTGATCCGTCGAAGCAGGACTCCCAGCCCTTCTCCGCTTCGGCATTCCGAGCGTCCATCGAAGTCTGGCTGCGCACTGGAGCCCAGCACATGCACGATGAGCTGACCACGCTTGAAGCCGAGAACCTGAAGCAAGCCGGTGTGACGTTGCAGCAGCTGGAGGACGCGATCAAGTCAGTCGCCAAGCACCGAGCCGAGACTGAGGACGTGCACGCCTTGCCTGCAATGATGTACGCCGATCCAGGCACCAAGTTCCCGAGCGACGCGCCGTGGTTCGTACCCAACTTACTCGCACCAGCCATGGCGTACGCGACGGGGTTGGGGAGGATGAAGTACTATTGGAAAGCGAGGCGGTGGGAGACGACGGCGCCGAACGCGCACCCGCAATCTTTAAGTTAGCGCCTTCATCGATACTGTACCTGTCTATTCATAAGCCAATGCTGTCCGTGTCACTAGAAATAGAAAACACTCTATCCCCCTCGCCAAGTTGCGCCTGTCGAGAGTTACGCGCTTCGAGTCGAGCGATGTACCGTCCCGGTTCTAGCACGGCTCGCTGTCCCCGCTGCTGTCAACAGTTACTGCTGTGCACCATGCGATGGAACACAAACTTCGGTGCATAAACGTTCCGCTCACGCACCGCATCAATGCATGGAAGTCATATCGGATCATAGCATTAACCCTAGACTTTACGTAGTTTTGGTGCAATGCGAACCTCCGAAGAGAACCGAAGGCAGGAGCAGAAAGTATGCAACATCGACGACCTCAGCGCACCCTCAGACCCCTCACCAGGCAGCTCCCTGCTGGTCGTACGTCGCCGGCTCTGCAGCCCAGTCGGTTGCCGCCTGACCAGGCTCTGCAGACCAGTCTAGACCCGGCTCCTGCGCAATGCCGGCCGCCAGAGCAGGGTTGATACCTGTCGTACCGGCACCCTGCACATCCCAGTCCTGCAGACCGGGCTGCACAACATCCTCCGCACCAGCTGCAGCAGCGAGTGCCGCAGACTTGGCCGCAGCCTCATCAGCCTGCTGCTTCTCCACCTCCTCGGGATCGCGGTAGAAGAACATGTCGACCATAACGCTCCAGCCATCGGTAGTGCGGGGGACTGTTCCGCGAAGACGGAGGACCTCACGGCAAAGCATCCACCAGAGAAGACCGACAGCGTGGCGCGACTTGTTGTTGGTGGGGATGGCAATATCGACGAACTTGAGCGGGGCATCGGTGTCGCAGAAGGCAATGACGGGAATGTTAACATAGGACGCCTCACGGATGGCCTGGTGGTCCGTCCGCGGGTCGGTGACGACAATGATACGGGGCTCTTTGAACGAGCGGGTGATGTAGTTGGTGAAGTTACCGGGAGTGAAACGACCAGCGATCGCCTGCGCGCCGGTGCTAGCAGCAAACTTCAACACGGCACGCTGACCATACGGCCGCGAGGAGATGACGCAGATGTCGTTCGGGTTTTCGATGGCAGCGAGCACACGAGCGGCAAGGACGAGCTTCTCCCAGGTCTTGCCGATGTTGATGATGTGAATGCCTACAATAACGTCAATATAGCGTCCGGCCAACGTCCTGGACGGTGCTCACCGTCAACACGCCTCTTCCACACATACGGCGCCATCTGCTTGTCGCAGTTCTTAGAACCGATGTGGGCCTGGGCGGCCAGCATCATCTGGAGATCCTCATCTGTCGCGCTGAGAGCAGATGGTAATTTTGACATGTCGGGCTCTAAGAAACAAGTCAGCAATGCTATTCTGTCGGATATTGTCATATACGGTCGCTGCGCAGTAGGGACGGTCGCTGCACGGCTGCAGTGCATCCATCCAATGGACACAACATCCATCCATCGCAATGATCTGGCCTCAAGCCAGACGTTCCACGTCACCTCCCCCAAGCCACTGCCCTCTGCAGCAAGAGCGAAAGAGCAATAATACTGACCAGAAGTTGTGTTGAGGACGACTCGGACGAGGAGGAGGACGACCTTGACGCTCTCTCTCCAAAATTGCGGTTGCTTCACAAGGGTTGCTTCCGTTCATGTCCACTTCTCTGCTTCCGTTGGTGGCGGTGCTCTCCACCAGGCGACTCATGCGCATGCCGATGCCGAGCCTGTAGCTGAAGTTTATATGTTCAAGTTACTACTCTACGAGTGCCTGCCTAACAATGCTACAACGGAAAGTGCAAAGTGTATACAGTTTGGCTCACTCCGACACCTTCAGATTGTCAACGCTGCATGTGACTTCAGCAGCGAAGCCCTCCTTCAGCAGTTTGACGGCTTCCATCGCGCTTCCCCAGGAGCTCTGATACCCTTGCCCACCGTGTCTGTGTCACCGCGTCAACCGCCAGACAAGGCTCTCCCAGTCACAAAGCTCACCCGTAGTTGTACACGATGGGCACCTTCTTGCCTTCCGCGTTCGGTACCTCAACCACGTCTCTCGCCAAGCGCACGCCGCCCTTGCGGCCAGGCCTCAACCCGCATCCTGCCTCGACGATGAGCGGTTTCAGGTCGTCAGCGGTCGGAGTGCGACCGGAGGCGAGTACTTCGGGAGGTGCGAGCTCCGGACACAGCTGGATCGCGCCCTCGAGGATCTGATCGTGGGTTTCCTCGCGTGGCTTGGGGTACCAGTCGCCGTAGAGCCATGTCCCGCCAAGAATCACCTAAGCAACTTCAGCAACGGCGGCATCCCAGGCTCTCAGACCCGGACCCACATCACCGCAAGGTCTGGGGATGATGTAGCTTGACACCCCAGGTAGATGCTTTGAGCCCATACACTCCTTGATCCACGGCGCGTGGATCAACACAGTCTGTCCGCGGATGGGGAACACGTCTTCGTCCTCAACACCACCGAGCGTCCTCGCCCCGATGCCCGCGCAGATGACGAGCGCGTCTGGCTTTTCGCAGAAAGCTCCCTCGAGGACCTGGTTGATATGCTGCACCTGCGCGCGCACGACACGTCCGCCTCTGGTCAGGACCTGCGAGTACAGCCAAGGGAGGTACCGCCAGACGTCGAACGTCACAGATGTGAAGCACGTTCCGGATGTCGCGCCAAGACGCAGCTCATCGGGGCCAAGCTTACGATACTGCCAGGTATGTTAGTGGATCTGTATAACGGAGCGGCGGAAACCATACATCAGGCATTACACCATCGAGCGGGTCCGGCTTCTCCAACGGCTCATGGTAGTAATGGATGATCGGGAGGCGCATGAACAACTTTGCAGTCGGGCTTCCTGGCTCCGACATCTTCCACACCACTTCAAACGTGTCCATATCGAGCTCTGCCGTCCCTCAGAACGACATCTACGCGCTACCAGCAAGGGCACTCACTGAATTGTCGCTTATCGTCGCCTGCCATGCTTGAGTGGTTCGCACCCGCAAAGTTGCTCGTGTACCGGATGTCCCGGGGATCGCCTGGGAAGAGTTGGGCGATCACGACGACATCGTAGCCGGCGTCGAGGATCTTGATGGCAGTCGAGAGACCGACGACGCCTTGAAGGGCCGAGTCGCGTTAGTGCTCTGGCCAACCCACTTCTAAACAAACCACCTACCTGCTCCTAGCACTGCAACAGTTGGCATTATGGTCGTTCTGTTGAAGAAGTGATAACCATGTCGGCCGATCCGCTATTGCGCACATGTCCATATCCGTCTATCAGCTCTTCCCCAGCCATTGCCGTTCAGTGACTCAGGCCGCAGTGGGCGCATATGGCGCTGTCGTTCCCCGGCACCGACGATAACCGCAGGGTCCTGTTCCGCACCAATCGGATGAGTCGTCGGGCGCTTGTTCACAGGCTCTTATTCCTGTGATCTCCCTACGTCCCGCAACAAGCAATAATATGCGAAACGATGTACGACAACCAACGATAGGCGCTGGTGCGCCAAAAACATGGTTGTATTGTATTATTTATATGATGGAGCTTTACTCGAGCACGCCCTCTCTGGGCATCAGCCCGTCCTCTATGGCCATGATCTGCAGCGTCAGGAAGCGAGAGTAGGACCTGGCAAGCTGGAAGTTCTGTAATCGAGACTCTCAGATCGGCCTTTCCGAAGTCTCGAGAAAGAGAACTTACGCCGCCCATGCACCAGAAGCACGGATGTCCAGTACTCCTCCAAATGCCTTTGATCTCGCCCTCCGTATCGACGCCCCACACCTCGCTAGTCTGCCCTGCGATCTCTGACCCGAAGATCTTCTCGCAAGTGGTGTTCATCGTGTCGTAACCGGTTGCAAGCACAACCAAGTCAGCCGGAAGGACGACGCCGTCCTTAAACTTAACGCCTTCCTTGACGAATTCGTCGACTTCGACGCCCTGCTTCACCTTGATCTTGCCTTCGGCTATGAGGGAGCTACAACCGACATCAATGTAGTATCCCTATCTCATGTCATAAGCATGCGACTGGCATATGAAGCGGAGATACATACACCGCCTCTTCGGTAATACTTGATGAACAATCCGCTGGTGTTCTTATCGACTTTGAACCCGGCTTTGGCCAGACCATCATGTATGGGCTTGTCATCCTTGAGCAAGAGCGGCGCGACGGCCTGATGCATCTTCTCCAGTAGGAGAATGGGTGTCGAGATGTGGATGTAGTCTGCGTCCTCCACGAATGGACCGTTCTCGTCGTACATCCCCTCAAGCAATGTGTTCAATCCCGGGGAGCTGGTCAGCACTAGCGTCTCGCTCCTTTGCACCATCGTTACGTGCGCGCCGTTCTCATACAAGTCCTGCGCGATATCGTGTCCCGAGTTGCAGCAACCTACGATCACCACGTTCTTCCCTTTCCATTTCTCTCCCCCCTCATGACCCGAGGAGTGCACCAGCGTGCCATCGAAGGCATTCATGTTTCGGAATCGGGGAACGTTCGGTTCACCAGATGCGCCGGTTGCTTGTACGACATGTTTCGGGTGCAGTACGCGCTCGGTCCCGTCAGCCCGCCGAACTGGTACAGACCACGCGCCAGTCTGGCGGTCGTATGTGGTGCCGGGGAGGACCGTGCAACCAGTCCATACGTTCAGCTCCATCGCTTCAACATAGAGCTCGAACCAGTTTGCAAGCTTGTCTTTGGGGGTGAAGATCGGCCAGTTGGCGGGGTATGGCTGGTGGTGGTCAGTCAGCGGCGCTCGATCGAAGATAGATCAAAAAGACGAGCACACCAGATACGGGAAATGGTCAGCGTAGACTGGGTCGTGCAGCACCAAGCTCTTGTACCTCTTCCGCCAGCTGTCACCCACTCGCTGGTGCTTCTCAACCAGCAAACAGCTTACGCCTCCCATCCCAAGCCGCGCAGCGACCATCAGCCCGCCCTGACCAGCGCCAACGACGACGACTGTGGGCTCCTCGTCAAGAAACTCGCGTTTCCTCTGGCGCCCGTCCAGCCAGTTCGTACGATTGGTTTCCGAGTGGTGCTGCGTCCCGAGCGGTCGGCGCAAGCCCGTGGGCGGTAGGTGCTTATCCAGCTCGTGCAGTCCCAGGAGGAGGGAATAGATCTTGAGCTCTCCCGAGGCATCCGGTTTCAGACGCATGACCCCGCGCCCATTGCCGATCCCGGGCAGCTGAAACACGACAAAGACGATGTGGAATGTCTCTCCGCCGCCGATGAGGGATGCACCGGGGAGGATGTCCAGACCTTGCTCGAGCTTAAGGGCTTGAATCGTAGGGAAGGTACGGTTGACAAAGAAGGGTACAAGCTCGGCGGCAGGGACAGAGTGAAACTGCCATGAGGAGACAAGCAGACTGCAGAGATCGTGTCAGCGAATAGTGGTGAAGCGGAGAGGAGTGCGCACTCTCTGTACCACCCATTTTCGAGGAATTGCTCAGCGAACAGCTGAGGATCCTTCTTCTCCAGCACGTTTCCCAGCTTGCTCACAAACTGCTCTACAGCTGCCTTGTCCTCAGCCATGGTCGCCATCCTCACAAGGCGCGTTGAACGCCACGTATCTCACGCATGCTATCGGTTTATATAGCATTCCTGCTGCACCCGTGCTGTTCGCGACCGGTCGGTGTTCTTGGAGGGTCACGAGAGGGCGCGAGTTCGGCTGCCGTATCCGAAGTGGATTGCTTGCGCCAATAGGGGTAACGCGTCGGCGGAATATCCACCCGGCCCTCACCGATGTACCTGGCCGAACTATAAAGGGCAGCGTGTAGGTGCGAATAGAACGCGAACATGTGCCAGCTACAAGATACCCATGGTTAGCGTCGGTTGACAATATCCGTCGATGATGATCGACTAGAGTTTATCAGCCATAAAACTTCTCAACTGGATGCGGCGCGTCCCCGACAGGCTATACGCTCCGCATAGTTTATCTACTCTACAGGCCGATGCGATACATCTACACATAGGGCACGAACCTTTCCAGAGTTGCTTAAGGCCTAGCAACCATGACCAAAATCAAATCGTGGAGATGGACCTCACTTAGGGCACAAGCCATCAGCCTTGCCAGACGGCGTTACTAACAGGATACGTAAGTGCAACATTGTGCGTTCCCATAAAGGCAAAGAAAGGATACAACATAGTCGATTGGTTACATGCTCAGCGACCAGGTCTCCAGCGGTCTTCGCCAGTGGGGGCCCCACCGCCCGGCCTCCAGCGATCCTCGCCCGTCGCGCCTCCTCCTCCGCCCGGCCTCCACCTATCCTCTCCCGTGCTGCTCGGCGGGGCGGGTCTGTACCTGTCCTCGCCGGTACCCGCCCTTCCTGGGCTCCTGCTCCTCTCACGCTTGGTAGCGCTCGGCGGCTGCCATCCAGCACCCGCGACTGCGGTCGAGTTCTCCTTGCCCTGCATACGTCGCTCGAGTCGCTGGCTCGCGTCGAGAGACTTGACGAGGTCCTTGTTCGCGATACGCAGATGCATGAAGTTGCAGTATCCGCCGCGGTTACACTCGCCGTTCTCGTTCTGCCTACAGCAGGCCTCGCGGAAGTCGGTCACAGGCGAGAGCTCGGCGTACAGGGGGCGGCCCGCGTACCAGCGATCGTTGAGCGCGTCCACCGCCGCCTGAGCCTCTGCTTCCCACTCATATCGGGCGTAGACGTTACCGATCAGGTGGTCGCCGATGTTGTCGCAGACGTGGAGCTCGAGCAGGTGGCCGAACTTGGACAGCTCAATGTAAAGGTCCTCGTATAGCTGGTCGAAGTTGTCCTGCAGCTCCTGGCTGGATAGCTTGCAGTTCGGGTCATGCGCGGGGTTGTGGTAGACATTGTTGAGCAGGATAGTCTGCGAGAAAGGTGGCTTGATGTGCTTGCGAGAGCAACGGTCGCCGTGCCTGCACGCGCCGATCTGGGGAGTTCATGTCAGTATTGACTCATCCACAGTGACAGCTAGAAAGAACGTACCTTGTAGTAGAATGAACAGTTCACCCTGTCCTGCTCTGTGCCGAAGATGTTGGCCAAATGTGAAGCCATTTTGAACACCGGGATGGAGAGATGAGCAGTGAGTAAGTAGTAAGCGCTGAAGCACTGCGCTTGCCAGAAAGTTGACTGTTGTGGCCCGCCGTCCCCACCGCTTCTTATATACGCAGGGGCTGTGCACTCGCTTAGTCAGCCACTCAAAGCTTCCAGCAGCGTCTGGCAGCGCGCCGCCGCACTCAGGGTTGCCGCACGGCTGGACACTTCCACACGACGACGAGCACGGCAATAACGACAGCGAGCTCGCATCGGCCGCGTCGACTGCAATCGCACCTCACTATATACCTACTGGACGCACTGCTATCTGGGGAAGCGACGGCGATCGATTAGATTGTCCCTGGCCCGGATCCAAATTACTCCGGCACGCGTCCCTGACCTGTCCACCGTCAGCATCTCCCTACTCTCACGACCTCTTGGTCCCCAGCCATTCTCTATCTTTCTCTCTATCTGCTGGGCGACGATGACCGTCTCCAAGTCGCGCAAGTCGCAGTCGACCTCGAAAGAGGGGCAAGACCGCTACTCGTGCGATACATGCGACGCAGACATCACAAACTTCATCCGCATCAAGTGCGCAGCTGTGGGGTGCGAGGAGATCGACCTGTGCCCAAAGTGCTTCTGCGAGGGAAGGGAGGTGGGGCCACATAAAGCGTGGCATGACTATAAGGTCATAGTGAGTGTGGGCAAGAATGGCAGTTGGAACGATACTGAGCTCGGTGCAGGACCAGCCGACTTACCCCATCTATGCGGAGGATTGGGGCGCCGATGAGTATGAACAACCATACCGCCCGTTCGATCTGTACTAATCAAGGTACCAGGGAGCTCATGCTTCTGGAAGGCATCCTCGCATCTGGACTGGGTGACTGGCAAGGCGTCTCGGACAAGCTCTTCGGCCTCCGTTCCAAGGCCGACATCGAGAAGCACTACCGTGAAGTTTACCTCTCCTCCCCGACCTGGCCCCGTGTCGAGAAGCGCACCTTTCCCTTCTACAATAGGTCCGACTTCCTCGCGCAGAAGCGACGGCGGATCAAGCAGATGTCCGATGCCCCGCCTCCTCCACCGCCGCCGAAAGCGCCCACCTCCGGCCCTGCGAACCACGAGATCACGGGCTACATGCCCGGCCGGCTGGAGTTCGAGCACGAGCTCGTACATGAGGCAGAAGAGGCTATTGCCGATCTGCACTTCGGGATCGTCCTGCAGTACGGCGGGGATGAGCAGCCCGAGGCGGAGGCGGAACCGGAGCCAGAGCCAGAGGAGACGGACGGGGACGGGGATGATGAGGATGGACCGCAGGAGGATCCGGAGCCGCCTGAGCCGCCAATACAGACCGAGGAACCGGAAGAAGTGGAAGTGAAGCTCAGCTTGATCAAGGGGTACTATGATAAGCTGGACAAGCGGATCAGGGCGAAGCAGGTCGTCTTCCAGCGTGGGCTGCTGGATTACAAGAAGGTGCGTGGAGCGATCACACCGCATTGTGCAAGTCCTGACTCGACATTCAGCTACAGCTGGCGGAGAGGAAGCGGCCAAAGGAGGAGAGGGAGATGTACCAGCGACAAAAGCCGTTTGCGCGCGTGCAAACGGCCGAGGACTTCGAGGTGTTCGTAGACGGCCTCATGTGTAAGTGTCATTCGCACTGCCTGTCATTCTCGTATGCTGATTTCCTCTGCAGACGAGACGGCATTGAAGAAGCGAATCATGGAATTGCAGCAGATGCGGCGAGAGGGTGTTGTCAGCACCGTCGACGTCGAGCGGTACGAGAAGGACAAGGCACAGCATGCGAGCCACCGCGCGTATGTCGACCGCGCGTACTCACAGTCCAAATCTGTGCGGAATTCGCTCGCGCCTGGAGATCGCGACAGCTTGCCCCCTATTGCGCGTGGAAGCCCTGCTGTGCCTGTTGCTCCAGGCATGCGGGTACGCAAGCCTCGTAAGTCGCCTTGTGCTTTCAGGCGTGACAGTTTTGAGTCTGACTGTGCGCTCAGCTCCTCCACTCAACCTCGCCAACGCCCACTCCATCCACCTCCTCACACCTGCCGAGCAAGTCTTCTGCAGTACAATGCGCATTCTGCCCAAACCGTTCTTGGGTATGAAGGAGGCGCTTGTACGCGAATTCGCCCGCCGGAACGGCAAGATGACACGGCGCGAGGCACGCGAGGTGCTGAAGATTGACGTCAACAAGGTTGGCCGGATATGGGACTTCCTCAAGGACTGTGGGCTGCTCCAGCTAGCTAATGAGGAGCCTCCCGCCCCTCCGGCGCCAACCGCCGTCAAGTCGCCGGTCAAGTCGCCGTCCAAGCCGCCGTCTTCCGCTGTGAAGGCAGGTACATCTCTCACTCCTCCGCCTGGCGGACCCGGGCTAGTACGACCACCATCCGCTTTGGGCAACAAGCCTTTCGCGCCGTCACCGCTGAAGAACGCCTCGCACCCTAACCCTCCAACGCCTGCGTCAAACGGCTCACCACCGAAGTCGTTATTGGGGTCTTCTTTGGCACGACCTTCTTCTGCGCTGGGCAAGAAGCCGCCTTCCGGCACCGGACCGCCACTGTCACGAACACCATCTCATCAGTCGCTGAAGAATGGCACAGGTCGGCACAGTGTCAATGGGAGCAGCGGGGAGCAGTAGCGGTTGCTATTTCATGGGGACGCTTGTTGTATTTGTAGAACTGGAATCGCCGATGGCCGACGCGTCGCTCGCATATCGAGAACAACTACTCGTCTTGCTTGAGATGCCCTCTTGGGCGGATAATAATACATTGTATTCCCCGCTTCTCATGTCTACTGTGGGGCCACACACGAACGATCCTCCGTTAGGTTCCGGACGAAAGCAGGCGCAAAGGTCCTTCGCTTCTCCCTGCCTCCACGCAGCTAGTCGCCATACATCCTCTGGACACGCTTCAATATTGAGTCTTTGGAGGGATCTGGTCATGACAATAAGCCCCAGTCTGAAAGGTAGCCGGGAACGACGCACCGTAAGGATGATCCTTAGACGGGATCTCCAGCACCGTCGGGAACGCGTCTTGGTACTTCTCGACAGTCAACCTTATCCTCTCAGCAATCTGGGTGGGGCATTCATGTCAGGGTTGAACAAGAAGAATAAGGGGATTGAACGCACATGCTGGTTGATCAGTAGGATCGCGATGTCTTTCCGCTCCGTGAACTCATTGAAGGCAGCTTCTATGGTCGATGTTTGCGTTTCTGTTGACACCGTCAGTCTCATGTCTGGCATATATGATGCCATAAGCACGCACTGCTATCAACAACCAAGAAGTTCTTCTTCTGGTGCGAGTTGATGTGCCCAATGCCGGCAAGGAGCAGGCCCGTTATCGAGTCCTACATCACCCGGGTGCGTCAGTCGGGCTATCTATGATTCTGACGCCGTGCGCACCTCGTCTCCAATGACTGCAATCAGGATACGATCGGCATAGTTGGATGTCGAAGTCATCGTGAAAGCCTGGTGGTGAAGATGTAGAGGCTATGGACAGAAGGCCCCGGCGTCGATGGTCCCCAGTCCCGGAGCCGAAGTGAATTACAGCATCACAGCCACCTCTCAGGAGGCCCGCGTGCTTCTCTGATCACCCGACCATACACGCAGCATGTGCGCTTCGACAATGGTTAGAGTGGTATCACCATGTCCACCTTGGAGCATCCTCAGGAGATAATCGAACGTGTGAAGAATGCGATGCTATGCATGGTATGTGCCAGAGCCTGCAGGTGGGATGAGGGTGCAGCGCACTGACCCACACGACAGCAACGCGCTTCCTGGGAGCAAGGCACGGCCGCACAGGCTTTGCTAGAGCTTCATGATGCGTTTCCGGCACAGCATGGGATACAATGGCTGATATGCCTTGCTCATGATAGTGCGTAGTTGGCGCTTCTGCGCTGGCCGTATCTGATGCCTGTGCAGGCATCGTCCGCCAGGACGTGGAGGGTCGGTTAGGCGTGAGACTGAATAGAGGCGATCCTGGCGCGACCGACGCCATATCACCTGTGCCTGCTATACTGAGAGCATACAAGGAAACAGGGGAGGAGGTATTCCTGTCTGCGGCGAAGCAAGCCATCGATTTCATCACGGTACGCGCCCCAAAGACGAAGGATGGTATCGTCAGCCGTTCGTACTAGTTCTGCTTTGAACGATGCCTCCTCTAAAGCACGACACAGACCGAACAGATGGGGTAACCCTTTGGGTGGATGCTCTCTACATGGCTCCCCCTTCGCTCGCCGAAGCTGGCGTGGCGTGGAAGGACCAGTCTCTCCTAGACGAAGCGGTCAAGCAGATCAGGGGCTACGTCAGTGGCCTTTGGGATCATGACAAGCATCTCTTCTCCCACATCTACAACGTCGATGCCGGCAAGTTTGATCGCCAAGCCTTTTGGGGCGTAGGCAATGGGTGGGCGGTCGCGGGGATGATCAGGTGCGTAACTCTGTACGGCACTCTCGTGCGGTCCACTGAGGTGTCCTTTAGAGTTTATGCACTCTTACCCCACACGATGACCAAGGACAAGGAATACATCTTATCGGTGACACTCGATACGGTATCGGCTATGCTTTCCTACCTTCGATCTGACAGCTTGCTGCACGACGTAGTCGACGACTCTAGCACATTTGTCGATACCAACGGTCCCCAGCAAGTCGCGTACACAATATTCCGCCTAGAGAAGCTCGGGTTGCTACCAACGGACAAACAAGACGAATGGATGAGCAAAGCGGCTGCTATACGAAAGGCGGCTCACCGCAAGGTCGACAAGTACGGCTTGGTGAGAGAAGTTTGCGGATCACCAACTTTCGATAGTGCGTTTACGGTCAAAGCTTGCCAGACTCGGCGTATAAGAGAGCTAATCGTTTAAATAGAGCCAGGCGTGGCAACCGAAGGTCAAGCCTTCTTTCTTCTGATGGAGGCTGCCTATCAGCAACTGCAGATATGAACTAGCTGTAATGATAGCAATTCTATCCAGTGGTAGAGGAGAGATACTGACGAGATTATTAGGCTGATACCCCACACTAGTGCTTAAACAGATTCGGCGGAATGTATTGGTCTGAATGAGAAGTCAAGGGTCTTGCGTCAGCCGGCGCACGGGAGAGCCTAATTAGGGTTGCACGGCATAGCCAAGCGCTCGTTGAAATAGGATCCCGTTGCGGTCGTGAGGCGCTGCGCTTTACCGAACTAGCTGATGGTCATCTCTAGGGGTTGCGGTCTGGGGGCTACTTAAGGCTGCGACTCCTCTCAGCCTTGTTCGAGTCGACCAGCAACATGAAGTCGTTCTCGCTCCTAGCTTTGGCGTTGCCATTTTTGCTCGGCTCCGCGGCTTTTGATCTTCGGGAGGAATACGATCAGATGGTCGTGCGACTTAGTCGGTTCAACTTGAGTAGCCTGCAGCTTCCTTCGCTTCCGTCTCTGTTTTCGAGCTTCGCGACAAATCACACAGACGCCCAGCAACAATTGGCCATTCATGCTCTCACGTCATTTGTTGGCAACAAAAGCACCGGTTTTTTGCCTCATCTGGAATGCGATGGGTGCCTAAGTCTCGTGTCTATTCTGAAGGTCGGTCGTAATTGTATTCGGGACCAACATTCTCTGACGGATGCACACCACGATGATAGGATCTAGCCGAGATCGGCACTGATGCGCTCAAAGATGCCGCGAAAGCCGCATGCGAAGCTTCGGGCTTGGAAGATAAGGATGTATGCGATGGCCTCGTGGATCAGCAGATGCCGACTATTGCGACTGTCCTCCGCAACATTACCGGAACTGGATATGCGGCGCAGCTATTTTGCGCCAACATTGTTGGTGTCTGTGCCTACCCTGCTCTCGAGAACACGACCGTCACCTTCCCACCGTTCGCTCCGTCCTTTCCACCTCCGCCTTCGACCGAGGAGGCTTACTTAACGGTGGTGCACTTGTCTGACTGGCATTACGATCCTCTTTATAAGGCCGGGACCGAGGCACAATGCACAAAGCCGCTCTGCTGTCGCGGTTTCAACGCCAGCTCACCGGACAAGGCTTCTCGTCCGGCCTCCCAGTGGGGAGCTTACCAGTGCGATACACCACTGGCTCTCGGTGTCAGTGCCCTGCAAAGCATCGAGCCTATCCTCGGATCCTCTCCTACCTTCTCGATTTTCACTGGAGATCTCCCGCCCCACGATGTGTGGGCGACCAGTGAGGAAGGTGTTGTCTCAGTAAGTGATCTCAACGGTGTCTTTCCATCTTGTTCTTACACGTGCTCTAGATCGCATCGCTTTCATGTCAGCTGTTCAAGCAGTACCTCAAGACGGCGGTCTATCCTGCGATAGGGAATCATGAGACGAGCCCTGTCAATTTGAACCCCATTCCCTTCCCTCCTACGAATCAATACTTATACAATAATTTGACCCTGGACGACTGGGTCGACTGGTTGGATGAAGATGCTCTAGAGTTCGCCCGCGCCAATCGTGGATCGTATGCGACGAGCCCCTTACCTGGCATGAAGATCCTCAACGTGAACAGGTCAGGTCTGGGATCACGTGGGATGGATGGCATGCTGATTCAGATTCCAGCAACTTCTGTTACGTCGATAACTTCTGGCTCTACGGAGATTGGGTTGAGGTAGACCCCACAGGCCAGCTTGCGTGGCTTGCGGAGGAACTTGCAATTGCCGAAGCGGAAGGAGAGAAGGTTTGGATCATCATGCATGTTGCGACTGGACTAAGCGACTGCTTGCGCAACTGGAGCAACCTGCATGATCAGATCGTCAAGCGCTTCCACAGCACGATTGTCGGTGTGTTTTCTGGCCATACGCATCGGTAAGTGATGATCTCTGGAGCGTCAAATTGCCGTTGACCCGGACGCAGCGACGAGTATGAGCTCTTCTGGAGCGATGACGGCAACAAGACACCGGCGAACGCCATTGTCATGAACTGGATCGGACCATCTGTCACGCCGTTTACTCAGCTGAATCCTGGATGGCGGGAGTACAAGGTCCATCCGACCACGTTTGAGATCATGGAGTCTTATACATACATCGCCGACCTCTCTCTTGCTTCCGAATGGGATGCCGAAGGCATCGACCCGGAATGGTTCCTTGAGTACTCCGCCAGGGATTACCTTCCTTCCTGGCCAAAGGATTCGCCACTCAACGCGACTTTCTGGGCGTTAGTCACAGCTTCCTTCGAGGAGGACGATGAGCTTTGGCAAGAATTCTACCGGTACAGGAGCAAGTCCGGTCCCGAAGCCGAGGGAGGTTGCTCCGGCGACTGCAAGTCGGATATCATCAATGGCCTGAGATCCGGAAACAGCGTCACGGCGATCCATTCCAGCTCATTTGGTCCCGATGAGCCTCACAAGGCTGTAGATGCATCGGATACGAAGCCATGGACGAAAGGCCTGTGCAGACTTCACACACATTATTGAGGCACCGCCGGACGGGAGGGTTGGAGGGGACTTATTTCTTGCTTCTGGCACAGCCTTCTTTTGAAATCGACCGTCTATACCGCATTCATATTGCCATAGTTTCGACTTACGACAGAATGTTTGACATATCTGCGATATTATTCGGTGAGCGCACGCAATCGCGGGAATCGGGTGAAAAAGCAGGCGTAGCAAAGAGATTTGCTTTGCTTCAGTTTTGGTGTTTGCCTCCGCTGAGCTGTTAGTCTCCGCTCTGTTTTTTGGGCTCCCTCTGCCGCCCCCTCTTTTCTGTTTATTTCTGGAAAACAAGGACTTCCGCTCTACCATTTGTTTCCGCTGTACATAACTAATGCGGAGGAACCTAATAGGGAAGCAAAAGAGAGCACGAGGAGCTATTTACGCAGCAGCATACAAGGCAGCGGAGTCAAATTTAGGCACGGAAGCGAATCCCATAGCGGCGAGTGACACCGTGCAGAGTCCAGACTTCAACGTTGAACCAGTTAGCGCGAATGGGCTGACTTGGCGAAACATGTGAGTCTTCCCACTCCCGTCGGGGGCTCTGTACGGCTTTTGGTTAAACCACATCAAGCCCACATATGCGACGTGTCCTCATCGTCTGCCTGATGCTGCTGCGCTCCCCTTTGTATAAACTGGCTGTCTGTTTGGACTCATTCGCAAGCCTCGGAGTTCCGTTGTGCTCCACTGCCACGCTGGCACAGTTCCGTCCTTGCTTCTTCCCAACGGTCCACAGCCGTACACAGGTCGCTTGTTCCCTGCAGTGCGGCTTCCGGAATGCTTCGTGTTATCGCTGTCAGATGCTCGCGGGGCTCGGGCCGACTGTGCTGTCCTTTAGTCAATACTCACCTCGGCATGGGGACAGATATAACACGCCCGCACGCCAACGTCCCCAGCGCAACTTGCGGCTACATATCACATCATGACGGATCTGGTTGAGTCTGTCAAGGTACTGGTTGGAGAGATCAAAGATGCCATTCTTGCAGGCGAGAACAATAGGCTGTGCGACATGTTCGTCCCAGATGGATGTTACCGGGAGTGAGTCCCATGCGCCCCAATTGCACCAGCATTGCTGAGATACGATGATACAGCCTCCTGATAACCTCTTGGGAGTTCAGCACCGTGCCTGCAACCAGTCTCAAAGAGTTCTTCGAGCGCCAGCCGCTGCCGAAGCTCGAGGATCTCAACTTGGACCCAGCTCATGCGGTCGAGGAGGGCAGCCTTCCTGTCCAAGGCAGGGAGCTCATAACTACGTCCGTCTACTACCTCCTGGCAGGTGTTTAGCTTAGCGATGCTGTGATAGGGCATTCCTTGTGTTCAACGTCCCAAACCTCGGAAAGGGTCGAGGCTTTATACGTGCCGTGAAGACTGACAATGGTGACCTGCGAATTTTTACCCTCTTCCTGGCTCTGCAGACGCTGTCGTCCCACCCAGAGGCTGTTGGACCCCTTCGTCCTTTGGGAACGGTGCATTCGTCTGACCACAATAGATCCAACTGGATGCAACGTCGTGCTGCCCAACGGGAGTTCCTCGAAGAAGAGCCAGTCGTCCTTGTTGTAGGCGCTGGTCACTCGGGCCTTATGATAGCCGCCAGGCTCACCGTGAGCGGTATCCCCTGCCTGGTTGTGGAGAAGTCGGAACGTGTTGGAGATAGCTGGAGACAGCGCTACAGCTCACTCTGCACCCATGTCGTGGGTGGATATTTGACAGAACAATGCCTTTACTTACGTTGATGCAGTCAAGCTACGCTGACCACTTCCCATACCTGGTATGCTCATCTTCTGGCACGGTCGCTGTTACTGAGACAACCTCCAGCCATATCCTCCCAATTGGCCAGTCTTTGCTCCCAAAGATAAGCTGGCAGATTGGTTCGAGTATTACGCCGGAGCCATGGAGCTGAATGTTGTGGGTCTGTTGCATGATTAGCTGTTTCCGCTGCTGAACGCTGCCGAAGTGGACCGGATGCACGATACTTCCCGGAACGGCATACGACCAATCGGATTGTACGTGGTCCATCCCAGTTGTAAAGGGAGACGGGGAGAAACGAGTTCTCCGACCGAAACATATCGTGCAGGCTACTGGGCACAGGTGACACTTAACCTTACAATATATAATACAATTACTAATGTAGTGTAGCGGTGAACCCAAGATCCCAGCATTCCCCGGCATGGACACGTTCAAGGGTGTTGTCATGCACTCCTCGAAGTTCGACGATGGTGCTTCTTGGGCGGGGAAAAGGGCCGTTGTCATAGGTTGTTGCAACTCCGGTAATGAAGCCCAGCACTGTTTGCCTCTCGCTCCATACCGACAAACTTTCAGGCCATGACATTGCGCAAAACTTGTACGAGAACGGCGCGGCCAAAGTCACCATGGTTCAGCGTAGCGCGACGCTGGTGTACAGTGCAACAGCTGTCGATGAGTATTACACGAAGGCAGGCCATGCCTGCTGTCGTTTCGACATTCTCTGATCGCTTACTCAGCCATTGTATGTCGAGGGTGGTCCACATCATGAGGTGTGAGGAAAATTTCATTTCCAGATTCAAGCCGACCATTCTGAAGGATGCGGACATCATCTCCCTTGGGACGCCCATGCCGCTGATGGAGAAAATTTGGGAAGGGAATGTTCCTTACATCAATAAGATGGACGCTGGACTTCACGAAGGCTTGGCCCAAGCTGGTTTCAGCTTGAATGATAATCCAAAGGGCATGTATTACCTGTACTACACGCGTGGAGGGGTAAGTCAGACCAGTCGCGCTACTGTGATTGAGCTTAAAATGGACGCAGGGTTACTACATCGACGTTGGCTGCAGTCAGCTGATATCAGACAAGAAGATAAATATCAAGCAAGGCGCCGGAGTGTCACGCTTCCTTCCGGACGGCATTGAGTTTCAGGATGGAACTAGATTAACAGCCGACATTGTGATTCTTGCCACAGGGTGGGACACGATGAACACGACCTGCGAGAAGATCTTCGGACCAGAAATTGCTAGCAAAATGGGGGAAGTCTGGGGGATCGATCAGGGAGGAGAACTGAAAGGCATGTGGAGAAGCTCAGGTGAACAAACAGCAGTCCCGTCTCAACGATTGTAGCTGATGCAGATGAAGGTCACCCGGGGTATGTTTGTTATCTGGGTAGATTCCCGTTTTGCTCACCCGTCGTCTGGAGTTTCTGGCACATGGGAGGAGTACGTGCTCCTGCTCCCTCATTTGGATTGCTAACGGAGGATATCTGTTCACAGAGCTTCTTGTTGGCGAGGGCATACTCGCGTTACCTCGCCCTTCAGATCATGGCGACGGAAGATGATATCATGCCTCGAGTTGGAGTGTCGCCGTCATCATGAACGTGTCTGACTCCATGAAGGATTATGGTACCATTGGCGCCAAAAGATCAGAATTAACAAGATTGCCTTACCTGGAGAAGCTGATGTACATTCTCAGTGTTGCATCAACGGGGCGGGATCGATCGAGATTTCTGCAATACCATCACCGAATGCTTCCCTCCGAACGATCCCTTTAGACAACAATTCGTAGTGGTCTTGAAGAACAAGTACCCTCGTTCATGAAAGGGGGCCCCGTTTAAGATCTACGAAGATACTCCGCGCACAGCTGGAATTTTGGCCCTGGTGGGCGCCAGAAGGCGGTCCTCGACATCTAGATACTGAAGCAAAGCCGAAGAGCACGTTTTCGCGTGGCCGGTGCCATGTCCCCCTGGGCCCCGAGCGCAAGCGAAGGTCGCGTCAAGCAGGGTTACGGCCTCTAGACCCTTTGCTTCCGTTGACTAGGTTTGCCTCCGCCATGAGCTTGTGTCCGCGGTAGCTGTTGCTTCCGCGGCATAATCTGCCTCCGACGGGGAATTTAATTCCGCTACGACCTTTGCTTCCCTTGGGGACTTTGCCTCCGCTACACATTTCTTTCCGTGGAGGCAAATGTGGGCAGGCGGAAATAACATGACCGAGGGACATCAGCGAACGGATGCAAGTATCACAGCCGAAGTAAACCCCAAACCGGAGACAAATTCTACTGCCGGAAGCAAAGCTGAAAGCGGACTCATATACTACAGCGGAGGTGAAACGCCAAAGCGGAAGTAAAGCTCTTGGCGGATACAAACTATTTTTCTGACGGATTGAAATGTCAGGGCGGAGGCAAATGGATTTACGGAAGCATGTGAGCGGAAGCAAATGAGTCCAAGGAAGCAAATGGAAAGCCGGAGGTAATTCAGCGGCAGCATAGGCAAACAGAACAGCAGAAGCAAACACCATAGCGGAGTTACGTGTCTCACTCAAGCTCTTGTCCTCCGGGCTCTTCACGTGACTTTGCAGACTGCCGTAATATCGGTTGGTTGGACATCCCTTAAGGGTTGTGGCGCAGGCGGCAAACCGGGGCTCACGGGCACGCATCTCCGTCTGAATCGCGGATGGGGTCTTGACATGTCCCTTTAGAGTGCACCTTTGACGGTTTTGGAGATTCAGTGGTCCTAGGCTCACTGACCTTGTCTTCTTATGCGGCGAAAGCTACATGGAGTGACGGGCTCTGTTTGCATCGGGCGCCCAAGAATGTCCGAAGGTTACATAAACGTATCTCAGGTCGAATAAAGTATACAGCCTGTATAGAGGGGCCTGGGCCACTTGGCGGGCGCGCGGCACGCACATGGCTCAGGGATGCTCACCCGTCTGGCCAAGGCATCCGGCGGCCGCCGATTTATCTATTCTAGTATGCCACAGGAACCGGGAGCGCCGTTAGAGGCCCTTAGACGTAAGTGCCCTCGTTCTTCTGGCCCAATGCGAGTTGCTCGCCGTTGCCGTACGGGGGGGAAGTGGTGCTGGAACCGAGCATCATCTGTGCAGTCTCGCCACCTGCAAAGAACCAGATACGTGCGTCGACCAGGATGAGGGAGACGGAGACGAGCCACTCCATGGCACCCTGTAGGATGTAGAACTTGACTTGGGTGTCGGTGCTGATGAGTGCAGCGAGGGACGGACTGGCCGTCACACTCGAGAGGCGGTAGGCGGGGATAATAACGAGGATACAGCTGACAGCGAGAAGGTAGAGGGTGCGATAGACGCCGAGATGCGGGTGTGTGATTAGCAGGAGCAGCGAGACGAGTATGAGGAGGCCGCAGACTGCCAGGCAGAGGGCGACGGAGACGACACGGAGTGTCTGCACTTGGGATGCGGTGGAGGCATTGTTGATTGCACCAGAGTATTGAGCAGCTGCAGCGATGCCAAGAGCACTGGGACCCTCATCAGCGGGTTGATCCAGAAATGAACGAAGGCAACGTACATGGCGGTAATCAGGGCAAGGTGCATGATCCTGACGATCCTCTGCAGACTAAAGCGCCCCTCTGGGAGTGCCCAGCGCGTCTCCGCCGCAGGGGGAACGTCGGTTCTCCACATGTGGCTCTTGAGGAGTTCGATCATAAGATCAGCGAGAACGATGAAGCCGATACCGAGCAGGACTTGCTCCGCAATGAAGGCGCCCAGGTTCGGGACCGGGTTATTCGGCAAGCTGGCCGAGTGGGCCTCGCTCGCACGCAGACCAAATGTCGCTATACGCATGATTGCGAAGAGAGTCAAGCGGATAAAGGTCCACATGAGCCTCAAAGGGCGGCGGTACGTGTGTGTCCGCCAGATGCATGCCGGTAGGAGAAGGCCATAGAGGACGCAGAAGAGGATTGCTGGTGCAAAATCGGGTTGCGTCGGGATGCCACCGCTGATGCTGGGTAGAGATCCAACGGTACCGTAAGGGTCAGTGGTGTTGAAAGACATCGTAGGAGGCGGTCGTTCGTGGTGGGGTGGTCGCGCGAGCCAAGGGCGAGGTGGGCGTAAGCTCGTGAGGTGAGGGGCAATGGAAGGCTGGGATGTGTGAGAGACGACTCAGACACCTTCAGGGGATGTTTTGAAGGCGTGTGCTGGCTGTCTTGTGCAACCAGCCATCCCGAAAGCTGGGGTGCCTTTTATGCGCCTCCTCAGGCTTGCCCCGTCGTCTCTGGATATTGAACCGGGGTAAATCACCGCCAGACGCGGAGCAAGCCACATGACGAAATTTTCAATGTCATGTCTCGCCGTGCAACCCCTTCTCTAGTGTGAAGAGAGGATAAGCAGGATCATCTGTCTAGGACTTTGCAAGCTAAACCGCCGAATTCGTCGGAGACAACAGCCAAGGCAGAGCTGCGGTGCTGCGGGGGCTGAAATGTCTAAGGGTCCCCTCTTTTGCTTCCTCCCGGTCTCGGATCAAGCACGACATCCGACGTCCACAATCCGTACATCAATAACATGAAGCAAGGGAGAAGCGCACTTGAGTCCTGTGGCCGGACATTGAAGGACTTCCGATCTTTGTGACAATCGTTGCTGCGCTTTGCACTCAGCAACCGTAGAGCGGAAGCAAACCTGGGTTGAGTGGATACGAAACATAGGGAAGTTCCTGGCCAACGGAGTTGGTCCAGGTCTTGGGAGGCAGAATTACAACGGTTGTAAGGGTCCAAGTGATCGGAAGCATTTGTTCTAGAAGGTTCTTTGCGTCAGGTGGACGCGGAGGGACGCCCACTGATCGAGGGTTAGCTTTCGTGCCGAAAGACTTCGTGTCATATCAAGACTTGTGTCATATCAATCACGTAGTTAGTATTTATTGAGAAAGTGCCGAGGGTGTTGTTGGAATTGGCATTTGAATTACAAGACAGGAACTACAGGAATACAGGAATAGGTTCAGTAGTGAGTGTCAGTGTGGCGTCTCTAGTGTATCAGTGAGACGCGTGGGGCTTATATGGCTGTCCTCAAGTGCAGTGTACTGTAATAGGGGCTAGGTTCTGTAGTGTTGAGAGTCACCGTGCACGGAGGGGATGTACAATGATGGCTGGTTAGGGTTTTGGCCAATGAATATAGGTGAAGTGTTATTCGGAGCGGTGCACGTAGGAGTACAGTGTACTATCGATATAGAGGTTGGGTAATAGGTGAAGGAAAATAGCGGAATGCCCTAGTTTTGGACATCCATGGATGATATCTGTTATACATTTCAGTAAGGGAGTCTGTTGGTGATGGGACTGCTTGCCAGGTATACTAATGAGGCGTGATTGAGTTGAATGGTGTCGTTTATCAGTCGCTGCGATGTTGTGCCGCACTCAACCCTCAGGTTGCCGCCTTTATCGATCTGGATGTTGAGGCTGCTGGCGATTTTGATGGCTGGGAGGAGTAGGCACATTGACGAATTTCGATATCTGATGTTTGTGTTAAGTAACATGGACAGTACTGTTGTGATGTAGTGAGATACTTGAATGACATAGTATTGGGTATGTTGGCTTGAATACAAATGTCGGGCCGGACCGTCCGCTCATTGTATGATGTATAGTCTGTATTCATAGTGATGGGGTTCGTGGGTATGAAACGGAGGAGCACAGTAGCTTGGGTAATGTGGGTGCTCAATATTGCTGCACGAAAAGCCTGTGGATCGATAGCTCGTTCGACGAGCCTGTGGGGACGTGAGATGGTAGGAGGGTATGTATAGATCGGCGTACAGATGGTCACGATCGAAGAGGGCATGTATGGGGTAGGGTATCTCTTGTACGTCGTAGGTAAATCGAAGGTGTACTTTGTGCTTGCTTGTGTGGGTACTGTGGCAGAGGTGAGCGGACTCGTGATTTCAGATGATGTGCATACAAGGAGAGTTCCAGTTTGTGTCCGGGTCCAGGGTAGGACAGCTGCAGTGAAAAGCGTCGTTTACGTTTGAGGAACTGTAACAGTGAGCTGTTGTCCATTGCAGTTGTATTAGTGGTTAGGGAGAAGCGAGGTGTGGTTGAATGCTGAGAGTCGGGTGCTCCGACGTAATGCTGGAGTGCTAGGGAGAGAGGATATAACTCTATGGTCGCTGTGTATGCCATATTGGGGAGTCGTGGGATGTCTGCCTTCCATTGATCGAAATAGTCCTTTGGTAGATATATGCGCCCTATTATGTTCGGTGTTGGTAGAGTGGGAGGGAATGTCGGCCCACGAACCGCGGATATCGTCGTTCCTTGAGGATATGTAGATGCCCTCGGGGACTAGGTGGACATATGCGGTCTGAAGAGGTGTCAGTGTTATCCGATGGTCTTATTTGAGCAGAGGACAGCCAACCCACGTCTGCTAAGAACATAGGGAGTATATTGCGAGTGAAGTGGTAGACGTCTGCTGAGTATGCTTGAAACGGCTAGAGTCCGGTAAGCAATCGGATAGGTCATTTGGGTGGGATGCAGACCATCGTACTCGTCGTATGAGCAGGACTGATGTTAGTCCTTAGGGCTTGCGGTAACACTGAGCATAGGCATACGGTGGTGTGTTGGAGGAGATCTTTATTATGGCTGGTTGTGGTTGCAATGAGAGCCAGACTGGATAAGTGTTAGTAGTGGAACAGGTGGTAGCGTCTGCCCTGGATGCGTAATCGTTTGAACGGTGTCAGGGTTGGCGCCCGGCGGAAGCAAATGCTCGCGCAGTCATGGGCCTGTTCGGTTTACAATGCTGCATTGGTAGTACAACCTGGTTAGGCACTCACTCGACTATGTTGCCTGCTGTTCTTATCGAAGTTGAAGACGATGCAGATGCACCAATGCACCCTGTGGTCCATAGGTCGGAGGGTGCACTTTTGGAGTGTATAGTTGGGGAGCGTTCAGAACGAGGGTCATCAGCCAGAGCTGAATTGGCTCGTCGGCAGATGTGGACAAGTGAAGAGTCATATCTAGTGGAGGCTCAGATATGTCAGGGGTGCACATTGGCAGAGGGGGAGAGGTTGGTGAATTTGGTGGAGCATGCTGCTATGGCTCGCTTGAGGTGCGCACTTACTTTCGGCCTGGTCGTCCAAGTTGTGGCTGAACCTGGTATGTTACTAGGGGCGTTACTGGTTGGGAACAGCGTGTTGCAAATGAAGGTGTGCATATCGTCGCGTTTGGTATACTGTGCTCACTGTGTCTGTCTTCTATACGATACTACTCTTATGGGCACCGATTGTACTTGGTGGTCGTCCTGGCTGCAATTATCGTTGATGTCTGACATTCGCTGTTTGATGTGATGCTCGATGTGATGTTCATGTTGTGGATGTTGTTCTCTGTGATGCAGATGTACAGATTGTGCGTTTGGTTGGATCTGCTGATGATGATGGAAGTCGGCTGTCGATTGTTGGAAGGGATCTCGAGGATGTTTACAGATATGTTGGACCATCTATGTCCCTGCGAGCTGCAATGTCGTCTGGCTGGACGAAGGATAATGGTTATGTATTATTAGAGGTCAGCGTCCTTAACTCGTTGTTGGAGGTGTATTCCTTTTTCAGTAGGAAAGACATCGTGGAGCTGTGTGGTTTCCATGGCATAAGGGCCAGCCGTTTCACTAAAGGAGCCGCGAGACAAGTGCTCACAGACCATGCATGCTCGTCTTTGTGCAAACGGGTGCCCTTTTACGCATTCAAGCCCATGCATATTCAACGTTCTGCTGCTTTTCCCGGTACATACCGTCATAATGGATCGCAGAAGCGGGTAGCAGAGCATGATCATGGTGGTGCACGAAAGCGTATCCGGCTGAATAGAGACATTGACCAACCAGGAGCGAAGAGTTTCCCGCCGGATGAGAATAATGATTTGGTGCGTAGTATCATTGAAGAATATCAGAGTAAGGCGAGTCCTGAGTGGCTGAGGGAGGTCGCCTGTGCAGCATGTGGGGAACACATCAGTTGTGGGCTAGTTTCAAATGTCGCCGTCTCATCAGTTCCCTTTAGTCTACTGCGACCTGATGAGGGTTTTCCGGTACATTTATATCCTGCAACCTATTCCATTACTGAGTATGAAGGGGCGTTCTTGCACCCTAGAGGACTGTCGAGTTTGTGGAGGAAGGAAGGACATGTAATGCTTTGTCCCGGTTGCCGTAGAGATCTTATTATTAACAAGACAATGCCCGCGTTAGCCCTGTGTAACAGATTCTACTACGCATATGAACATATGCCTGCAGAAGTAGCTGAGGCTTTTAAGCAGTGTACTTTTGTGGATTTGAGGTTGGTCGCTAGGTTCAGTGCCAGTAATATATGCTTTGCATATCGTGATGACCCATCTAAAGATGGTTTATTTGGGAACCATGTGTCTGGAGCTCAGCGGTTCTGTCGAGGAAATACTGTGATCTTACCGCGAGATCACATCAGAGTGGAGGATGTCTTACCACCTTCCGTGGATGTACTTAAGTCAGCCTTCACGACTGTGTTTGCCGCAGCCGATGCATTGGACGAGATGGCAATCAGGAGACTAGCTCCTCTAAAGGCATCCAGTGCCCGGGTGCGGACCTTATTGAGCTTCCTCATTTCTTGCAATTCCGCATATGCTAGTGGTGCTGGCAAAGATGGTGTGGTTGTTAGCGAGTCCAACCTCAGGGAGATATTTCTTGGGGAGGGCGAACAGGAGCAAGTTGGACGCGAGGATATTTTACCGGAGTGTATAGAAATCGGTCACCTAAAGAGTGTGTGCAATGATATGCAAACAGATATCGCGGGCCGCAATGAGTATGAGGGCATATCGGCGTCGGCAGAGGAGTTCTTTATGGAGGCGTGTGGCTTTGTGAAGGGTGATGTTTCCGGTGAAAAATATAGGTCTATGAAAGCAGAGTGTCTACAGCATTGCTTAGGTGGGAAGCCTTTCTTGTTAAGTCGGAGTGGTAGTACACCGGTAGTAGATCGGCAGAACCATTTGTTGCTTGGAGGATTGTTTCCACATTTGGACCCCTTTAATATTGGTGGGTTTGATCATCCGCAGAGGCGGAAGAAGGTAGATATGGCAAAGCAGCTGTCTCATTTGTTGAAGTTGTATGATGGTCCTTTTGCAAGAGATGCTCAATTTGCCTTCATCTATCATAACATTCTGCAGAAGAGGCGAAGCACACTGGATACGTTCTTTCGCGTCAAAGAGAGAGAAGTGAGCCAGTTACTGCTGGATATTGGAAAGGTGCCTATCGACACATTTGGTAAATTGGCGGGGAAGCTGAGCGCGGAGCCGACTTACCAAGCTGAACAACGAGCCGAGAAACTGGCATTGAAAGTTCTGGAGCGTATGAACGTAGTTCGGCGGGATGTACCTGGAACTAATGGTTATAAGCGGGCAAGACGCAACGAGATCAGGTCGTTAATTTACAAGCTGGGTGCCCCTGCTCTGTATATTACCATTACTCCCACAGATATCGATAGTGCTCTAGTTGGTCTGCTTGCTAATGAGTCTGAAGACGGAAATAAAACCTGGAAAGAGGGAGAATCATACAGTTCTAAGATGAAGCGGGCAGCTAGGGTTGCGAGAAATCCTGCGGCCGCTGCGAGGTCGTTCCACCAGACCATGTCTCGTTTCATTGACATCATATTGCGCTATGGCAGGGGTGAGGGTTTATTTGGGGTATGCTCTGGCATTTATGGTATGGTCGAGGCTCAGGGTAGAGGTACGCTTCATTGTCATATGTTGGTCTGGTTGGATGGACACGTGGGACCACAAGCAATGAGAGATCGCATGGAGCACGATAGTGAATGGAAAGAACGCATCTTCAAGTGGTTGGAGAGACACATACACTGTGAGCTGCCCGGAACATCGAGTGTGGTGGGTGAGCCTGCAGGGCCTCTTCCTAAACCTAAGCATGTTGCCAGCGATGTAAATCCATGTACCCTTCCGGGACCTTCTATCTCTGATATGGATGCAGATGCGTTCTGGCCCGCATTTCATGCGCATGTGAAGGAGCTTGTAGAGGAATGCAATTGGCACGAACACAGATTGACGTGCTTCTCTCGGCTCAAGAAAGGTGCTTTAAAGGGTGATGCTACGTGTAGGATGGGTATCGATGGTACTACTAGGGCTGAGACTACAGTCGACCCTCAGTCCGGTTCCATCCAGCTTCGGAGGTTACATCCTCGTATTAATGAATACAATGATGTGATCATGTTTCTCTTGAAGTGTAACATGGACATTCAATTTATTGGCTCTGGTGAAGGAGCTAAAGGGGCGATCCATTATATTACCGATTATATTACGAAACCCTCTTTACCTACACACATTGGTTTGAATGCGTTGGGACTGGCGTTGCAAAAGGCTGGACCGGACGTTCAAGTGCTGGAAGGGCGCGACGCGAGGCTTCTCTTAAATCGATTAGTCAATGCAATGATGTCTCGTCAAGAGATGTCTCATCAGCAGGTGATGAGCTACTATGTGGGTGGAGGTGACGTTTATTGCATGCATCGATTCAGCGTACTTCACTGGGGGTCATTCGATCGGTTGATTCGAAAGTGGGAGAATGAAGAGATTATTCGGGTTGGGCCATGGGGTGTTCCCTCAGATAGTGACGCTGCGTGTAATGAGGATGAAGGTAATCGAGGTTCGGGAGATCCAGAGTACGTGCTTAGTTTTCGTCGGGAATCCATCACGGCGACAAACCAAGAATTGGATTACAGGGAGAGACCTAATGATACGGCCTTTGAGGTGTTGTGCCTCTATGATTTCATTGGTTCCACATATAAGGAGATATTTCCCAATGCCGGTGACGAGGCCTCGGTGGGTACAGAACTCGGCATCGCAGATGGAGTAGGCCCCTCCGGGAATCGTGTAGAGAGGGAGTTCGCGCTTCGGAGGGGTCGACCTCGCTTGCCACGTGGTACCCTTGGCCTGAACCATCCCCAGAGAGGCACTCACAGACTTCGTCTGAGTGACAAGCCCATGGTACCTGTGATATTAGGACCGTCTCTCCCGCGGTGTGATCGATCGTTGGAGGAGAAGAATCAGTGGTGCCGAGCTGTTCTCATATTGTTTAAGCCATGGAGAACGTTGGGAGATCTGCGACTCCTTGGAGAAACATGGGAACAGGCGTATGACAGAACTGATTTCGGGGAGAAACATCTACAGACGATTAAGAATATTGGTGTTCTCAATGAATGTAGGGATGCGAGGGCTCATCGTACTACCGAGACTAATGGTGATCAAGTAGTATATTCTGGCAGCTTTGAGGGGGATCTTAGGGCCGATGAAAGGCTTAATGGATCGGAGGATGAGTGGGATGAACATACTGTCGAGGGTTTGAGATATAGAAGACGGTTGGCTATGGTGGCTGCCACGGTCGATAGATACGTTGGCACGTTACCGGAATCTGATGGAACAGAAGAAATTGGATATCAGAGTTTGACTAACCCCTTTATGAGTGTGGCAAGACGGACAGGAGAGGATGGGGCGCAAGTAAAACAGTTCTTGTCTGTTATGACTGAGCTGCGACGACAGCGCAGGCCTACTGTTGTGGAACGAGAGCATCACTTATGGAGCGCTGACGAACCAATGAGACCACCCGAGGTTCGGTTGCAGGCGCTGGAGTTGGGTAGTTCAGTGAATGGTTCTGATGGTGCTGAGAGATTGACCACATTCTGTGCTCCTCTTGCAATTTCGGCTTCGCCTGTGGAAACCATTATTGACAGGTTCTCTTTAAGGAACAATGCAGATCAAACCCGTGTGTTAGACATCGTTGGCAAGCACCTAGCGGAGAGAAGCGCGGAGCAATTGTTGATGTATGTGTCTGGTGTAGGGGGCACTGGTAAGAGTCATGTAATCAAAAGTATCGTTGGGCTGTTTCAGCTGATGGGGCGGGAGCATAACTTGATGTTAAGTGCTCCTACTGGTGCAGCCGCGATCTTGATTAATGGCTACACTATTCATGCGTTAACTTTCCTACCGAAGTCTAAATTTAAGCCGGACTTGTCTGAGTTAGAACGCATCTGGCGGAACATAGATTACCTGATATTAGACGAAGTCTCAATGGTTTCGGCTTTGTTTTTGGATCAAGTGTCGGAACGTATCTCTCAGGCTAAAGGCGTCTCAGATCTACCATTCGGTGGAGTTAACGTTTTGTTCTTTGGAGATTTTGGTCAGTTGAATCCAGTCAGGCAAGCAGCAGTGTACGCGTATTCGGTTACGAGCAATGTATCATTCTCGACAGCCCAATCATCACTCGGTCAGTCTGCTGTTAATGGGGCGAGGTTATGGAGACAGGTCAATCGCGTGGTCGAACTGAAGTATAGTATGCGGCACAGAAACGATCCTAAGTGGGCTAATTTACTTGGTCGCATTAGATTGGGAGAGGGTTGGTCGGGTGGTAGGCGTTCCCTGGATTGTGAGAGCGGAACAGGGCAGAATTATACGATGTCTGACATGGAGGTGTTGCGAAGCCGGGTACTTCAGCGTGTTGTTGAACAGGACCCAAATATTATGAAGCAGTTTCAGGATGCACCTGTTATTACATGCACGAGGGAGATGCGAGACGAGCTCAATCGTGCCCTGTCTTTGGCACATGCGGCTAGGGTGCGGCAAGTGTTACACTCATACCACGCGAAAGATACCCAGGAGAGAGTTCATCTCATAGGGGAAGCACAGCAGAGAATGTGGCGGGCACCGTCCTCTGTGACCGGGGATGCTTTAGGCCGACTCCCTCTGTTTCTGGGAATGCGTGTCCTAGTTACGGAAAATATAGCTATATCAATTAATATAGTGAATGGAGCGGAGGGAGTAGTTGTTGGTATTCGATATAGTGAAGATGTAATTGGGAACCGGTATGCGGATGTAGTGTTCGTCAACATTCCAGGTTGCGGTTTGGTCCACCCCTCCCTCCCAGAAAACGTCGTCCCTGTTGTTCCCGTACGTTCTTACTTTAAGTGGAGGGGAGATGGAGGAGTGATGTACAGAATTTCGAGGGTCCAGGTACCTTTGGTTCCGGCGTATTCTTTGACCGATTATAAGAGTCAAGGACGCACTTTTCAGAGAGCCGTACTCGATCTTGCTAGCTGTCGTTCTACTGCAAGCATGTATGTGATGCTGTCGAGAGTCCCGACGCTCGATGGTGTATTGATTCTTCGTGAATTTAATAGTAAACATGTATATGGACGTATCGACCCGGCGTTGCGTAACGAGTTCAGTAGGCTGAAAGTTATAGCGACTCACTGAAGTGTTTTATTACAGTGTTCGCTGATATGAGACTGAATAGCTATTAGCTATTGGGACTGAGGGGCCAAGGTATTCCATCCGGTGAGACAGCTCCTACATATAGGTTGAAATTGCCAGGTAGGTCAATGGGTAACGGTACTATTTGGAATCCACCCCAGTTGATGCAAGGCTGATAGTGCAGCTATCTTATAGGCCTCTCTCTTGGACTGACCTACACCGTGACCAGAAGGCTCCGTATCGTCTTCCACTTTCATACCAGTGAGCTTGAGCATAGACTTTTGTGGATAGATTACGTACAATATATATAGCCTGTCCATGTCAAATTGTGACCGGGACCTGTTGATGTTGCGAATTCTCTGATCTGTAACCCTCGGTGAGTTGCAAATTGTTTGAGGTAGAACAGGGGTCGTATTTGTATGTCATGAAAGGTGACTTCGGTAGGATGGCGTCGTTGAGAATCGTCAATGTCGACAGGGGATGCATTTGGGTCCAAAGGGAACGCGAGTGGAGTAGGTGTTGAGGAGGTACTGAGGCCGGAGTAAGGCTGGTGGTGGCCGCTATCTGGGAGCTGGGGGAGCACTGGTTGAAATATCATTTCCGATGGTAGGAAAGTGGTCATCCAGCGGCTGAGTAGTGCACGTGCGAAAGCCGATTGAGACAGGAGGGCGAGCGCTCCAAAGTATGCGTCCAGGTGTGCGGTGGATATGCTGTCACCTTCAGATAGCAATATGTGCTCTGTCAGTGTGTCGCTTGTTTGGGCCCATTTGGAGTACTCGTTGCATTGATATAGTTGAGATTCCAATCGCTTGGGGAAATGTTGTCAGCACTAGCAGATGGGGCTGGTGGGAGTAGAATACCAGGATAGAGCTCAGGGACTCTGTGGGATATTTGGTTTTGAGTGCACCAATAGAGGTAACGAGTAGAAAATGACGACCGAGCTCTCGGAGTGCCTGGGTTGATATTTCGGAATGTAGGCAAGGTATCCATTGGGAGGTGACGCCAATCCCCCGGATCACGTCCCAGAGCTTTTGATCGTCGATCGGTTCGTTGAACCTCGAATTCATGACGAGGAGTACCGAAGGTGGGTGCCACAGATTCCTGGTAATGTGTCGCAGTGTACACTATGCTATATAGGTTTCAGGGCGTCCAGGCATTGTCGTATACCAAGGAAGTCTTGGTTCTTGAGGTATTCCGGTGCATGCGTTATATGCGCTGAGGCGTTGTGTTGATCATCTAGTAGTCTGTAGTATTTCCTCATCTATCCTCATCCACCCTGCCGCAGTCTGTGGTATTGCCTTGCCCGATAGGGTCCCAGCGGGGGCCTCCCTTTATAGCAGGTCCGACGGGAAGCAGTAAAGTTGCACATATATATTGTTTGTAAGGTGTACGAATGCACAGACCTGTATTGGTGAGGAAGAGGTATATATTTGGGGCGTACGCCTGTGCACAGATCAGTTACCAGCTAACATCGTTCTGCTCTTCATCCATCGGCCCCGGAATGTCTCTAGCGCCAGGGACAAGGATGTTCACCGTCTGTAGTTGGAACTCAACGGATCGAGTCTTGCCCTCACCACGGCGGGAATGAATTCGCATTTCGAGCACGACCAGATCACCCCGATTGATGGAGTCGACCGAGCATTGCTCTCTGTCTCTGATGCTCCGCTCGGCTAGATACACGTTTGTGAATAGGTTGCCCTGAAGAACGGTGTTATCACCGTGGTATGTATGCAATAAGCGATATGGATCACTCACAGGAGATTCACGGGGTGCGCCATAGGAGGTCTGCCATCTGCTTGCTTGGATATTAAGGAAACTATCTTGTGTCGTGCCTATAACTGTTAGCATCCTGGCCTAGACTGAAAAGAAGAGGAACTCACGGTCGTTGGGCAAGCTGTATTCGTTGTACAGGCGAGAGGCAGCCACAGAATCCAACGTCGTGAGAGGTTTAATCACGATCGACACCCGCCGCAAAGGCAGCCCATCCACGTTGCGAAAATCGGTCGAGATGACGACCCCGGATACATATACCTTAATCGCACTATTGCGTTTCCCAACGACGAAGTTACGCATGTCCAAGAACGAGTCCATGCGACCGAACTCCAAGTCGAAAGGAACTTTCGTAATGTAGTATGTGCCCCGCTGAGCATCCGCCTCTTTCCGCATACTCAGGATCCTTCTGTACTCGATGAGTAACACCGAGGAGAGTCCATTATGGACCTACCTCTGAATAGGACGTGGTATCTTCTCAAGGTCTGGCGGGTCTGGACGGTCACTTTCAGACAGTGAGATCCTGAGATCCAATGAGTGGGCTGAGTGACGTAATGTTATGTCCAACTCACGAAGATATCGATTCGTCATCCGATTCCACAGTGTTACTTCCCTCCGTATTCGAAATTGTATTGGAATCCGTTGCAGTGCTGATCACAAAGGGTCTTAATCCAGTAGGTTCGGCATCAAGACTAGGAAGCAGATAAGACGTTATGAGGATGATATGAGGAGTAACATACCCGACTGGGTGACTCGTGGGAACTTCTTCTGGAATCAAGACATCTTGTGGATGAACGAGGAACGGATCATTGGTAGAATCCTTTGCGCTTGACATCGGTGAGTATGAAGAAGTGGCTGCGGTTATGATTTACATACGTGTCGTACCTGTACTCCTCGGTATGACTAAGGGGTTCAGCAGGAGGGCTCGAAGGCGGAGGATCTGCAGCGTCCATTCTAGAGGTCCGTTAGAACCAATCAGAGTACTTCTTGCATATGTACGCACTTAGCTTTCTTCGCCTTGTCGTGCTCTCCTGTACTCTTGCGCTTGGGTGCCATGCTTCTTGGGTGCGGTTCGGAATAAGATGGTTGGAATAGGTGTTGGTGGCTCACGACCCACTCGCAGTTATAGAGCGTCTTATACTTTCGCAGACATAGTCCTCATGTGATATGGATAAGACAGGTGAATATGCTATCATGGGTTTCGCATGTTGTACGTGGTGTGCCAAGTGGTGTGAAATAGAATCGAATTTACTTAACATGATGTGCAGCCTCTCCTGTCCTGACAGGGTCGATGGAATGGGTTCGGATGTGACACGCACGCCATCTATAATGGAGCAAAACAGACGGTGGCGAGGAACCCCTAGAAGTTTTGCCCATGTGTCGCACATGACGTGGTCCGCGTCGCGCGTCAATGAAGGGTCCACTGGGAGACTGTTGCACCATGGAAGCAAATTGAGGGAAGCAAATAGAGCTAGCCCCTAAACCCACACCGCAAGCGTAACTGTAAGTTAATATGAGTGCAATATTAATATAGAGTCAAATGTAAGTAATATTAGGTCATAGCTCATCAATGCAAGAGCAAGTTGGAACCACGAAGATAGTCTTTGAGGAAGAGGAAGAGATGGGAGATGGAATATGGGAAGGAATTCAAGGCAGGTAGCACACAGTTAGAGCAAAGAGAGTTGATTTCTTGCAGTCTATATAATTTGTACTTGAATACACATCAGGTGTGCAGTCATAATTAGTGTTGGGGAGAGGGTGTTGGGTTAAGGGTTAGCTGTATTTTGATTGTATGGCAGTGCAAATAGCCTCTACACTGAACTGTCTTTATCCTGAAAGCATAATGTGGGCCTCATGACATGCATCACATGGGTGAAATGTACTCAGAGGCCCTCCACTCCCAGAGTTCCCCTTGCTTCATTATATACTAGGGTAACCTGGCTCACCTTGTTCATCATATTTGGTCCCAATTGGACCTTTTCTTGTTTGGTACCCATCTTACAGTACCTGTCTTGCAGTGCCCATCTTACAGACCTACCCATCTTGCATGATTGGGCTACCAAAGAGGGGGAAGAAACATCATCCAAAGACATGAACTACGATGTACAGTAGTGGCATCAGGTTCTGTGCCATTGACATATATATACCTCCTTCATTCACTGCTGTACCCCTGTGTCTGGTCACTGTGGCACACAACATATCAATTTCCCTTAGTCTAACTGTATTGGCCTACCCTTGAATGCCCTCCCGTCTCTCGTCTCCCGTCTCTTGTCTCCCGTCTCTTGTCTCCCGTCTCCCGTCTTGCGTTTCCGTCTTGCGTATCCCATCTTGCGTCTCCCATCTTGCGTCTCCCATCTTGCATCTTGCGTCTCCCATCTCCCGTCTTGCATCTCGCATCTTGCGTCTTGCGTCTCCTGTCTCCTGTCTCCCGTCTGCCATCTCCCATCTCCCGTGTTGCGTCTCGCATCTCCCGTCTCCCATGTTGCGTCTCCTGTGTCCCGTCTCCCGTCTTGCATCTTGCGTCTCCCGTCTCCCATCTTGCGTCTTGCGTCTCCCGTCTCGCATCTCCCGTTGTCTTGTGTCTTGTGTCTTGTGTCTTGTGTCTTGTGTCTCGCTTCTCACATCTCCTCTCTCCCGTCTCCCATCTCCCGTCTCCTGTGTCCCTTTTGAAAGCTATTTGCCAAAATTCCAGCTTGCTCTTGCATTGATTTATTGAAGCCTAATATATTTTATATTTCAATGCACACTAATTGGGCAGTCATGTTAGTGTTAGGGTTGGGGTATAGGGTTAGGGTTAGCTTTATTTTGCTTCTATTGTGTGGCAGCGCACATGGCGCTTCCGCTCTGAGGGGACCCTTCTCTTGTGCGAAAGGACGAGTCCACCCCGCACAGCCACTGGACCCTTGCCCGCACGTGGGCGAAACATGTGCGGGTTCATGGCCACGGTCTGATCTGCTTCATTATAGATGTTACAGAGAACGACCGGGCTTCTATCTATATTGATTAGACTTGCACGGCAACTTGAAGCTGTAGCGTGGTTTGTTTGTTCTACACATCTCATTGCACAATCTACATAAGGGGCATCGCCATTTATGCATCTATATTGATGTATGCGAACGGTGACGGATATATGTCCTGAAGCCAATCCTTTGCCCAAGGGGCCGACAGGGTGCAGAACGCCGTACGATAGCATGGCCACAAATGGGCTCTGGAGTATCGGTTATATAACCGGTCTACACTCTATTCGTACACTGGACTGACTTGTGCGCGTTCTTGCACCAAGCTTAAGGCCATTGCATTGGACGACATGTCCTTGTTTATCCAAGGTAAGCGTCTGGACTTGAGATGAACTGTTTGACCCACTAGTTTATTTCTCCAGGTACTGACGGCGTACTATTGCGTGATCGATGGGGCTTTCCAGAAGCCACTCTAGCATCGGACAACCCGGCTCATTTGTCCACGTTCCCTCCTTCCTACGAGGGTGTTTGCCATCTCCTTACGATTTGCTCGAAGACGAACATCATCGATAAAGGACACCACACTGACATCATGGCCGATCTGGGCGACAATGGCTCCTCTTCCCTTGCGATTCTGCGACTTCAAGGCTTCCTGAAGCATACCAAGATTGGTACGTATGGTAATTGGGATGGGTAAGCTTAGTGTGCTGTAGTGGTTGTGCGTCGCGGCTAACTCAACTAGGAATTCTGATAACTGCATGTCTGCGATCAACGCCATTCACCTGGAGCCCGGTTCCGGCGCGTTTGGCGCTATATGGGTGGATACATGGAGGGCTATTGATCATGTTCGCAGGTGGTATGGTGCGATGACCCATGCGATATGTGCAGATAGAGTGAGGATTAGTGATATGGACAGCATTCGTTGCTCGCGTCGTGTCTTCTCGCGGGTGAGCAGAGCAAACGTGTCTTGTTGGATGATGTCTAACGTTATGACAGTACCGCAACGAGTCTTATATCGCATCCGGAAGAGGGAATCAGATGCTCGATGCGGCTTTGACCCGGGTTAGCCATCAATGGTACCCAGAGGTCCCTGCTCTATTGGGTGTACGCCGAAGCGATGGTCGGGTGTCCCATGGACATCCTGCCGTCTTTCATGATGGCGATTTCGTTGACATCGCGATTTCATTCGATGTGGTTGAACGCCCTGGCAACACGTTCAACCTGTATCTCAAGTTGGAGCACCTCGTCCAATTGGCTGCCCATGATAGTCTGTATTCATCTGTGAAGGCTTATCTCCTTCTTTTGTTGGTCACCGCTGATATGTTAACAGTCTACGCTTCACATACGTGGGATCCAAATTCCTTCTACAACCATGAATGTACAGCGTGCAACCTTGGAGTTCGTAGAAGACGAGGTGGAGGCATCCCCTTGAAGAGATCATCGCTTCATTATCAGTCTGTACCAGTCATCTTTACCAGCCAGAATGAAATTCGGTCCATCTCTGAGAAACGGCTGTGAGCAGTCCTCCTTAAGATAGGAGACGGATATCTGACATTCTCACTGTCTATGAGGAGCTACGAAGAACTTTAAGAGCTGCACATGTAGCGGTTGTAACATCTTACCTGTTCAGCAGGAGAGAAGTCCGTCGGAAGACTGAGCAGTTCTGCAACTCGCTTCGGTGTTTGACCGTGCAATATATCCGCAAGCCCTTTACATGCCAGCAAGCTGTTTCTGAAATGAGCTCCTGTATCGGAATGCCATGTGAATGTATGTACACAAGACCGCGTATGTCGAGGTAATCTGCAGTCTGTAGAGTGTGTTCAGCAGTGACTCTGATTGATGTTTATATTTCACCTCAAGTATAGCAAGTCTGACTTTATTGTCAGTCCGGTATACGAGCGTGGACGTATACTCACATTTCGCGCGAATCTTGCCCAATGTAGCCCATCTCCCAATCGGAGAAAACGTGGTCTGGTCCGGCCTTTTCCGCGGGATCGCTGTTCTCGAAATGGTTGCACCAAACCAGCACCTTGTGCAATAAAATGAGTCTATCGGAATCTGAGAGATGTGGATTCACTTGCCTTTGTTAGCATTGTAGATGACACATTGGGTAGGGGAATGCCAGTAGAATTGTCATACGCAGCTAGTGACGAGCTCAGTGTTCGGAATCGTTTTATGCGGTGAACAGTACCATGAATACAGTCCATCACCACCCCGATATGTCTTGCCGTTTCTGTGGAAATCTCAGATCGTTGACCCTCGCGAGATATAAGGATAATTTTGGTAGGTTCGAGGTGGATGGTTGTCATCTTGCTGACCGTAAGTGCAATGATTAGGGGTTGTGATACTCAAGTCGTATTTATGCAAAGCAGAATTGTTGTTCCAAGGAGAGATGTGTGAATATTGTGTGTGCACATCAGCCCTAGGGTTTGGGATGTTGGCGATACGTTGACACCGTATCTTACGGAATACTTCATGGCATAGAGGAAAATTAGTAGCTATGAAGTATATGTGCTTTTTCTGTCATAACGAAGGGTTTGATCTCGGAAGCAGGGTCTCTTCTTCCAATTGGCTTACGCACCGCCTCGCGCACAGTAAGCCTGATTGGGTGGCGTGTGGACTCGAATGCGTATGGCTGGGTGTCCCTAACCTGCGTTTATGACCAGGGGAGTCGTGCAATCGTGCACTACACCGCTTCTTCTGTCTGCACGTACGTTGGGAGACAGACTGCTCTGACTTATGCCTCTGGATTTCTTGACAATATACTACTGTGAGATGGCTGATATCGCATGCACCTGCGCATCATCGAGTGAATGGTCCCTCCGAGGCGGATCGAGATGGAATGTACCTTAGTACTGCCTCCTATGTCTATCACAGTTCCTGGGCTATCCATTTGCTCTTGATTGGTGAATCTGGGGTGGCTGCGCTCGACTGTATGAGCAACCTCTGGTCTGTGGATCCGACTGGATGTGGAATAGGACCCAGCCGCAAAGCCATGGTCGGTCACGTGTTCCCTCGTGCGTGATTACCTGTCCAGCTGCATTTGGCGTGGTCCCCTCCTTCGCACCAACCACCACCGTGAAGCTCTCATTGGTGGCACTGGACTACAATCATAATCTCAAAGCCAATCCAATAAAGTCTGGGATTGTTATGGAAGCTGTACTGCCGGTGGGGGATGTATCGAGTGAGTACCTCTACGTTCCACTGTACCTTCTGTCTGTATGCGTGCTGATGTCGTTGGAAGCATTGGTCCAGTCACTCTCGTGCTTGTCAATGTATGCGGATGACATACAGCTACTCGTATCGATGGACTCGGTATGCAGTCAGGTTCTACTCACGTTGTATGAGGGTGCTCAATGTTTCCTAGATGAAGATCTCCGCTACAAACTTATCTAAGTCGGTATATGGTCGTCTCGAACTGGAATCCTCTTTCTTCAGTTCCTACACGGTTCACTCGACGGATGCATCTAGTCCTCCTACACTCAGGCGTCAACGTCAGGATTTGCAAATCAAAGCATCGGTCAAGGCGAAGCTGCTGTTGTCTTATCTCAGACGTGCCACCGTAGAGCGTGGTGTCAAGTATGTGAAGATATCTATAAGGGATCCTTCCCTCCATACCGGATCATCCACCGCAAAAGACTTCTCAGATGACGAGGACGGTCGGCTCGAGACTAGGTTGTTGTTAGATTTCATTTGCGAGAAAGGTATGTGGTCGTTAACTATGTCAGAGGGTAGCGACCTAACGCATATATGTGGCTCAGACGTCGAAAAGCGACATCGTATACTTCTGGAGGATGTAGATGAGCTATTGGCACCTGCTCCTCCGGAGGATGGGAAGGAAAGCGTGGTCGTGCTGAACAACTCGAACCTCCGTGACTTGTTAGGGCGCATACAACCTGCTGCTGGAAAGTCGGATGGACAAATCACGTGTGAGCTGAATCCTACGTCTATGCTATTACGTGTAACGGCTGGTGAGCGTCCTATTCTATGTGTTTCTAGGTGTGTACTGAGCCCATATCACTGGTTGCAGATGGTGCAGAGTTCTGGCGGGAGATAACTGCTGAGGGTGAGGACCTTGAGCGCTATGATGTACAAGGACCTTCGATTACGGCAGCGTTCCATATCAGAGAGTTCGCTGTGAGTTCTTTCCTGTCATTTGATTTACTCCGATAATAATTGATGTATAGGCGTCCCTTTGCTTCGCTCGTGATATCTGCAAACACCTCAGTCTTACGTTTCATGGCTCAGAACGGATCCTAATGCTGGACGTGCGACCGAGCTATCCGGAGGAGAAGGAACTCGACAATTGGCAGTTTCGTGCATACTTTGCCACCGGCCCCGGCTTGTATCCTGTGACCGGCCGCCGACGAAAGCGTGAAAGGGATGATGAGCATGTTTTGCTCTCTAAAAGGCCGAGGTATCTGGAATTCTCAAGCGGAAGGTCCAACATATCCATCAATTCCTCGAAACATGATGCCAGCATAATCACTGCAAGCTCTACTCCCGTGCGCAAGACCGTTCTTACGTCTCTACCACAGCAGGACACTACCATTGAAGGTGGTACACCCCATAATGCTAAGGCTACAACATCTCAGTTCCAGTCCATGCGTGTCCCTCGGTTCTCGCTGCCGGTTGTATCCACCCCCCGCGCTGGTACTTCATCGTTGAATAATAGAGCGAACGAAATTCACTCGACAACATTCGGATCTACTCAAGATGCTCTGGCTTCCATACATCCCTCTCGAACCACTCTTGAGCGTCTCACCTCCGTTGGGGAGCAGCCATTCGATAATGTGGTTGGAACGAATCGGAGGGAAAGGTCCAACCGAGGGGTCAATTCGAACACGAAGACTGTGGCTACTGGTGTGGCATCTGATTCGTCTGAAACCGTTGCAGAAGCCACAATGCCGAGCAATCATTACGTGCAGCACGATAGTCAAGTTATCACAAGTCAGGTCCAACCAAATGCACCGTCTCAAGGCAGTCCCGGTGCTTCCTACCGATCAATCTCTAGCTTTGATTTCGTCTCCCAGGCGAACCGTCTGGAAAGAGAAAACTCAGCTGCGACACTTGAAGCTATGGTTAAACTGCAACATGCATACCATGAATCGGTCGCGGATGACGACGACCACCTGGACGAGTGGGCGTCACTACCTAGTGGTGTTCAATCTGACATTCAGCAAGAAGATGGATGGACGGGCAGAGGTCATCCTCTTTCAAACATCGATCGTTCTATAGGCAACCTGCAAAATGACGCTTCGCCCCTCATATCCTCGGTCGAGCATGAAAATCTCGGACCCCTTACGACTTCCAGCAACCCTTCTCGCACGGCACACAACCATAGGGATTCCAAGCACATTCCAGTGGAGAATAGAGTCAGGTACACCATCCGTGGTCCACCGGTGAGTCCCTTCCGTGTCTGGGGAACGGCGCTAATTTCCCACTATGCAGGTGCTACCGGGTGCTCAAGAAGTGAGACGTAGCAGGTATGCCCGATTGGATCGTCTGAATGATGGAACATCGTCCGCCGAGCCTGAGTTTTCGCAAACTCAGAAGAAAAGTAGAGGATAATGTATGTATAACCTGGCTGGTCTCAAAAACGTACTTCTGGGAAGCGGTATAGCCCTACTGATAATGAATCTGCTTTGTGGACGAGGTGCAAGCATGTATTGGGAGTAGATTACGTCGGGCTGAGTTGCGTTCTGGCTGATGGACTGTGATTTTTCAGGTTTTGTACAAGAGAACGATTATCATTTACGTATCATACGCATGTCCTATAGTTTTATACATGGCTAATAGAACATGCGTGCAGCAGTATTTGGGGGTGTATGCGGTGGAAAGGAACATCTGACGCAGCTAGTGTCTGACCGTCCCTGTGTTGGTTGTAGTTCGTCGAACAGGACAGCGTGAAAGATCGGAGATATTATGAGTATAGCATGCACGTATAGTAGTTATGTGATAATACAGTCAACGATAGGATAGGATATAGACGCTGTCCGACCATTCTCGGGCTGGTTGGGTCCTTCGAACTCGACACCGTCCAAGATCGCAGGAGCAGCACCCTAGGATGCACCTCGAGGATGTGAGGATGCAGTCGACCGTAAGATAGGTTGCAAGCGTGATCGGATCATTCTGGGGCTCGTTGGACCCGTTGCACTAGATAGCATGCAAGAGCGCGGGAGCCACACCGTAGGATGCACCTGGAAGATGTGAGGATGCACTCCACCATAAGATAGGATGCAGGCGCGATCCGACCATTCTTGGGCTGGTTCGGCCCGTCGCACTTGACAGCGTGCAAGAGCGGGGGAGCCACACAGTAGGATGCACCT